>OMNW01009170.1:87039-102836 GCA_900303245.1 Selene dorsalis
CCGGGTAGGATGGGGGAGGGCGGGGGGAGGGCACCGGGCATTCTCCACCACCTCTCCCTCTTTTCTGGCAGCACCCAACACAGCCGCAGAGCCAAAGCACGCAGGAAGGATATGGGCAAAAAAACAACTTATTCCCCACTGAAGCTGGACTGAGAGCAGCTGAAGCGGCGCTCATGCTGAGGCTCTCGGCTGCAGGGAGCCCAGCTGGACTAGATTTACTGCTAATCCAGCATAAGGAGAGAGTAGGGACAACCTGCCGGATTGAGCGCTGTGGGTTTACTTTTTATTTCCATCTCCTGACAGGCCTCTTAGATGTGGTGTTCTCCCCCCTGTGAGGATGTGACGTTGCCGACTTTACAGGCCATTTGAGAGAAAAGCTGTTTGCTCTGGAGGTTCATGGCCAAATGTAGAACTGCGGTGGCCGAGGAAAAGCAGTTTAAGGGTGCGATGTCGGCCACTCAGGGGATGAACCGCAGTGGCATCTACAACTACTTCCTCAACATGGTGGCCTATCAGGTGAGAGCTGATGAGCAGCAGCTGCAGCTGGAGTCTGAAGGCTGTTTGGTGTCAGATATTCATTTAGTGGTGGAAAAAGTGAGCAGCGGTGTTATTTCAGTAACAGTATTAATACCACAGTGTAAATTGTTTCATTACATTTTCCTGTCCTGCTTTCAGAACAGTGGACATGTAAAAAAGGACTTCTCATGCAGGATGCTGCCTTCCATGCCTGCCTACATTTTACTAGAAATTATACTCTTAACACTAATGCATTAGCATTTCAGCAGCATTTGTAATGTAGTGGTGATGCATCATATTTTATAATAAAATTATATATCTTGTTGGAAAATGTAAATATTACAATATTAATAGGACTAAAATGAAGGTGCTCAGATTGTCTTAATATTTAAAAATGAAACAGTACAAATAGCATTGTGCAATGGCAGTGGGTGGGTGTCAGTGATAGTGGGGCCAGCTGTAGTATCTCTCTGTCATATTGAGTTGGTTGAAACAGAAGTGTACAGTCTGCAGTGCAGAATATTCAGTGTGATTGTTGATGTTGCATCAAACTGGTGCTTTTGTTTGTCGTGTCGCTCCTCTGAGTTGTATCAGATCGTCAGGTGTTTGCATTGTGTTGTTCATTGTGGGTTCACACTCCTCAAGGGTTTGTGTCACAGTTGTCACAGAAGTGAGATGAGAGCAGTGCAACAGGTAAATCTGACAGGGTGTAAAGAGAGTCAGTGATCTTAGACTCTGTGATGATAGGATGTGAAACAAAGGTAGAAACTAAACCCTCCATCTCCATCTCCATCTCCACACACTCTTGTCTGGTTGCAGAGCCAAGTCACTGTTGCCAGCATCAAAGAGCAGGTTTCTCAGTGACAGTTATTTAGAGCTGTGTGGATCAGACAGGTGTTAGTCCAGTCAGAGCTCCTGCTCTTCATGGTCCAACTAGTTGGCCAAGCACTGAAATGACTGTGACGACTGACAACTGATTACTTACTAGTAGAGTGCCAACTGTGGAGTCAAGTCAGTGTCAAAATGAATGAATGGAAAAACCAATGTGTTTTGGGATTTGTATGTAAACGAGTGTGTCCACAAATAGATTTTGTAATGCACACAAAAATATTGTGTCATTTTTGTCATGTACACACTAATTTCTTTTGTTTTAAATTGAAATTGTGAAAATCAACAAATACATATATTTAAATTATCATTTAAATTTCATCAAAATATATCTGTATGTTGTGCCATTTATACTATGACCCTCTTGAATCTGCATTTACAAACTGCTTGTGGTTTGTGAATTCTTTCTGAGACTACCCTGACATGTCTCCATCCACAAATGCATTACAAAAGGAAATTAGCGGTAGCCAATCAGATGTCTTCCTCCTTTCAGCCAATCGCCAATTGCTAATTCTTTTCTTTTCTATATATATATATATGGATTCCATCGGGACTTTTCTCCAATATGCTCCCACAGTAGTGAAGCAGATTACCAACACCAGTCGGTCAGTTAGTCAGTCAGTCAGTCAATCAGCTGATTCCCCCTCATCTTTACTATAAAAAGAGAGAAATCTATATGCGACTCCATGCACCTGCAGTTTTGTGGCTTTTGTGTCAGGTGGAACATAAACTTTTCAAGTTAAAAAGCTGTTTTCAAACCAAAACAACCTTCCTCCAGACAGTCACACTTGTATGTCACTTGTCATGTGCATACCTGAGCGTTCTTGTAAACAGGAAGCAGATTGTCTACCCTGCAGAGAAAATGCAGGTGTAGTGTTAAAATCCAAAGAATGAAATTCCTCAACAACTGCAGCAAAGACAACAAAGTCAGCATCTTGTTGTTCTCACCTCTGTAGCTGAGGCTGATAAAGACCAAATGTGGGCATTTAGATCATCATTTCCAAAAGTTTCAGTTTCATCCGTCCACACTACTACAAACCCCAGACTTTTCAAACTGCAATTGGGTCATCGCTTTTTCAAAAGTCTCTTTCATGTTGAGGAGAGGTGAAAACACAACAAAATTAATGTATTTTTACAGGGCCAACTCTGGCAATGTTTGCAGCACCCTTCGCAATATTTTCGATCAGCAGTTCCTGCCTTGTGCACCTGGTAATTTTATGCTTTCTCATTTTACTGCTACAACTCCACAGGCCAGCACTTGGTTTAAAATGAAAATGTGGACGCACATCTGGACCTCGTATTGTATCGTTGTCTTTTTGGGTAATTTGCTGTTTGAGCCAGAGTGCTGGACTCTCAGTTAATTCCTGAAGCTGCTGACCACTGTAGTTATTAGTAACTGTTACTGAACCAACAGGAAACTGGTCTTTCCCATTTGGTCCTTATTGAAACATCTCCACAATTATTGGATATATGTATTATATTTTGCTCAAATGGTCCTGTTTTCTCTGCTGATCCCCTGAGTCAAACATCTCAACAACTTTAGTTTGAGTTGCCATGACATCTAGTCCAGATGTTCATGTTCCCCTCTGGATAAACTGCAGTAATAATCCTGTGAAATTCCATCTAATGCCAAGCCAAACTTTCCATGTAGACTCTTGTTGGTTCTAGAGCACTGATGGGTTCGGTCTCTGGGTTTCTGGTGATTGGCTTATTGATAATATTGACAGCATTTGATTTTCTGATCAATACAACATTATACATTTATTTAAAGGGGCTGCTGCATGTGATGACAGGTCCATTTGGATCACAGGTGCATTAAGAATGTGATTCATGCTGGATTAGCTCTCAGATTAGCCACCTGAATACCAGGAACGATGCAGGAGGTCTCATAATCATCTCCAGACAAACAAGAGGACGACGTCTGAAAACACTCGCCTGTCTATGATTTGACAAGCTTGTCTGCTCTGCACACTGTTCGATTCCTGACTGTGCCACTAAAACTGCAGGACGCTCTGCTCATTGATTATTTCTCCACACTCACAGCAGAGCAGCTGTTTGACCTGAATACAACCCACTGTGCTATTAGGACTCGCTTCAGACCTGTGTGATAAACATGTAAATGTTATAATGACCATAAAACACCTGTCTGCTGTGAGATGTCTCAACACATGTTGTACATTCTCATGGCATTTTAAATTTAAATAATGTCAATAAATGATAATATAATAATAGTTTAGAGGTTGGAGACAGAAGTGACATTTAGTCTGTTTAGTGTGTCATCCATGGGGAATGACTGGTGGATTTCTGACTGGTGGTGATTTGAGGTTGTGATGAAACTATATAATAACTCTGAATATGTGATCAATGGAATATAAAGATGTGGACAACCTGGGCTGACATAATCTAATTAATTGTAAATTAGATATTTGTGGCATTTAAATACAATGAGAGTGGTCGTCTCTGATGATTGATTGAATGATGAATGTTAGGAAACACTAATTAACAGTTCCTGATTATTCCAGAATATTCATTTTTAATTAATTCATTAAAAAAAACCTGAATATTGAAACAAATATTTCAGTATGAAGCTATAAAAATGTGAAATGATTAGATATGCCAGGTCAGTCCAGGACCCAGAGCCCTGGACAATCTTTGCAGTGTGAATCAACAACACAACAACACATTTCAGTTTGTCTATGAAAAGATGCTAAAAGACTTGCTGCATCATGGTTGTATATTGAATATACTGTAAATATATTTTTCTTTGATAAATGTTTGATTCCACAGACAGAGAAAAAAAAGAAAACAGGACAAACTGTCCCTTTAATCATGTTTCATCTGTGGCAGGATCAAATCATTTTACTGTACATGATTACAGCTCTATTTTTATTCAGTCTTCTCTTCAATGAGAAGACGCTGGATAAGCTTCTCTGCATTATCCATCAGCTTATGATCTGCACGTGATGAATAATAATATATCTGGATCCATACAGCGAGCTGCAGGCCCGGAGCACTTCATTATCTGAGACTAGTTCTGAGAAAGTCACTAAGCATTTTCATCGCCGAAAGTGAAAAAAATACCAACTCCCACATCTAATACCACTTTTCCTTCCCCTCACATCATCCCTTGACCCTGAAAACGCAGACAGTCCTCCAGACTGTAATCTGCTGAGTAGCTGAGGCCGCAGACAGATGTGCACACAGGTTTTTGCCTCCTTAGATTTAGTTCAGGATCAGCAGTGATGGGCTCATTTCCAGTTGTCCACGGCCCAAATTTGTCAGAATCAGAACCAGACAGATGCTGCTGGACGCATTAGATTAATCTGCCAAAAAACTCCATAACACATCACACTGTACTGAACTGTCCTGTCCTGTCCTGTCCTGCACTGTCTTGCACTGTCCTGTCTTGTCCTGTACTGTACTGTACTGTACTGTACTGTACTGTCCTGCACTGTACTGCACTGTACTGCACTGCACTGCACTGTCCTGTCCAGCTCGACTTCCAACAGACTGTTTTACGCAACATGTGTTTCATATTTTGATGGAGAGATGGTTTTGGACGTTATTAGACAATATTTTTTCATGAGCAGATTTGCTTAAAAAAACAGAAATACAGTACTTACAATACCTTGATTTCTCTGAAATCCAACTTTAGCTTTTCACTAGTTTTTTCTACTATTTCTATTACTCTCATTCTTCTTCGATTAGGAGTATTTCCCATTCGGTCCCATTCTCATTTAAAGGGAACCCCGACTATGATGACTTGTAGGCTGTATAAGATTAATGTTGGTATCAGTCATATTGATGTGATACAAAATACATTCTTGATGGTCGCCATTTTATTGGCAGTGACGTCAAATTTCAATTCAACCCTGAACGAAATGTCACATCACGCGAGAACTTTGATGCAGTGTGCATTAACTAGGACATATTATGGGCTGCCCTCGTCAGCCTCCGTGATCGGGAGAGTGCTGGCCTACCAAATCAGAACCGGGTCACTGACAGGCAGCCTAAATCAAAACATTAACCCGTGATCATATAATCCAGTGATCAGAAATTGCAACCAAACACAGCAAAATGTGGCATTGTGATGATACTAGCGGAGGGTAAATACAATTAGATGTTGGGCTATAGCATACATTTTTCTTTTTCTTTATCTATAAATTTATACAATTTTCATATCAAGAGCAATATATGTAAACTACAAATTAACCTTATGCCTGGCAGTCTGGAGTCCTGTTGGTTCTCCAGTGACTGGAAGTAGACTCTGACAGTTGTGCTGAGCTGTACATGAGCTAGATTTGGGGCATGGAAGTAGTGTAGACATGGGCAGAGGAAAACAAGCATGGGGCCTAAGTAAAGTACAGGTGTATTTTGCTCTTTGGCTGTTTGTTTAAAACACCTTCATAAGTTGCCTTTAGTTCATTTTTCCTTTAATTTGTCACCATGATTACGGAACAGTAATATAGATTATAGCATTGTCTGAGTTCAATGATTGACAGATGATTAATACATCTGTTATTTTCACTTTCTCTAATATTCATGTCCTTTTGTTTTTAATGCATGATGCATCTGCAAGTAAAGAAAAAAAATGTCTCTGTTTTTTATTGTAGCGCGACAGCATCACACTACTTGTTTGTCATTATCATTACAACAAATTTATAGAAATAAATAACCCAGAATAAATTATTTAAACAGTATATTTAAAAACAAAAAACTATTCAGTGCTGCCTCTGTTACATCATAGTGTGTTTTTGTGTTTATGTGTTGATGTGTTTGGATGCTGAGCCACCTCCTCCGTCCTCTCCTCCTCAGATCTGCTGCTGCTGTGGACCGTCTCCCTGCTCGCTCTGCTGTGCCTTCTGTCCTCCAGTCAAATCCTCCACCAGCACACGGGTCATGTACACCCTCTTCCACATCATGAGCTGTGCCGTGTCCTGCCTCATGCTGTCCCAAACTGTCTCCGAGCTGGTCAGGGAAAATGTGAGTCCTGGATCTTTTCAATCATTGTTTGGTTCATTTATGTGGAGTTGTTACTTCAGACCTTAGATTGAAGGTCATTTTAATAAAACAAAACAAAATGGCCTCACACCATGAGGAGCTGCCAGGAGTTCACAAATTCACTGAAATATAACCACATAATAGTTCAATCAAGTTAATCTTGTCTTTGTTCGTAGATAGTGTCAATAGTTCTTTTCTTCACACAATGCAGTTACCAACTATTGATACAATGAAATATAACCAATAATTTATTTTATGATAATTATTATCATCTTTTTTTTCTTTTTTCTTTTTACAACAATGTGTGTGTGTTTCAGGTGCCTTTCTTCAACATGGTGTGTGACCAGGCACATGGCGGAGGCCACTGTGAGATGCTGGTGGGCTACTCAGCAGTCTACAGGGTTTGCTTTGGCACTTCCTGTTTCTACTTGATGATGGCAATCTTCCTCATAGATGTGAAGTCCAGTCAGGACTTCAGGGCGCTCATACACAACGGGTCAGTGCCGAGACAGAGTTTACCCCCTCTCACAGATGTTTATTCTCCACCAAGATGTTACTGTGACTGATGATCAGTGTGGGTCATGGATGTCAGTTACCCAGCAGTAAAAATCTTATCGATCTGAAGGCAACAAAGGCTACAACACTGTTTGTTTTGTTTTTTTTTTGACTTGGTCAGACAGCATAACAATCATGACCAGAGAATTAAAGGCCTGTATTTTACACTTCCTGGTTTTATTTTGAAGTGTTGAGGGAGGTGGCTCTGAGCCTCTCTTCTGAATGGCTGACAGTTTTCCAATTGATCCATTAAAAATGAAGCAGATTTCAGGCAAAAAAAAAGCTTGGACAAACCAAATGTGACTGCTTTGTTATGACCTCACGAAGCCATAGAAGTCCTGACAGCTTGTTTTAAGGCTCAGTTTCTTTTTTATATATATATTTTTGGGTGCTTTTTGCCGCAAAGCAGCAAAAGGGCCACCGAATTTATCACATCTGTCCAAATTTTCTCCAAGATGAAAATCAACTTAAATTTCCTAAATTTTACGACAAAAATTCTTAATCAATCATAAAATACTTGGACATATAATCTAAATTTTCTTCTGTTCAAGGTTCCTACATTTCCAAAATCTTGGAGAAAAAAAATCTCAAATCTCAATTGTCTCTGAATTAACAATTAGGTCACAAATACTTTTATGTCTTCTCCCTGAATGCAAATATTTAGAAAGGACCTGATCACATCCAGACTGTACAAACCTTAAAATACTTCACTAGAGTCTTAAAGGAGAAAGCGTCTCTCCCTCTGCTCACCTGACCCGGCCTGCCGCTCTATTTAAAGCTCTTTGTTGTCGCACTTTGCACAGTGGCGCTCTCAATTAGAGTGGTGACGTGGCTCAGATTAGGATTTGACAGACTGGATTGCTGCTCCTCTCTGGAATAAATCTACTCACAGGAGACTTATCAGTGCTGCGGTGAAAGGTTTCAGGGTCTTTGGCAAAGGTTACAACTGAGTATTCTGCGGTGGGGGAGTGGGGAAGGGTCAGGGCTAGGCATGACCTAGTGCCCTGCTGAAGTCTTGTATGTCATTTAAAAGAAGAGACAGCCGATTTACTGTCTGGACGGAGGCGGAGACAAAGTTTGGTTTCACATCAGAGCGGTCATCACGTGCAATAATTCTTTAATCTGTAAACAGTTTCAAAGCCACTCAGAGGATGAGAGGATGGACAACACTTTAATGTCTCTGTAAGCAAAGTTAAATGAGCTGTTTATCAGTTTTTGCTATTGCTACATAGCCAAAATGAACATTTATAGCTGTTAAACCCCCATTTGATATTGGCCTTGTTGAGATTTTGATTACACTGTGGTCATTGTGCAGCCATAGTTTGCATTATAATACTAACACTCTGAGTAGGAGGAACAAAGACAGAGAGGATGACAACAGGTATTGTTACATTGAATGTGTTATATTGTAATTGCATTGATTTGTTTTTTATTTGAAGTCTTTGAAACTAACTGGTGACTGTTGGTCTGTTTTGTCTTTTTGTGTGCTGTCATGCAGCTTCTGGTTCCTAAAATTCATCACCCTGCTCGGGATGTGCACCGCTGCCTTCTTCATCCCGACAGAGTCCTTCCTGCACGGTGAGAGAGTATAACCTTCACAGAGAGTGAAGGGCTGATGGTGATGATGTTGTTGCTAAACCCTGCTAGAGGGCAGCAGAGATCTGCTTCTGAAAACACTCTCCAGGTCGACTGCTGTGAATTAATGGACCGTAATTTTCTGAAGCTTGACTCGTCTTTGTTTGGCAACGATAAATCCAATGTTGATACATTCCTGATATCACAGCTGATTTATGATTTACAGCTTTCATTTTCTGTGTTACTTCCCTGGGGTAAATCACTGACTGATGGCTCCTCTCTCTCTCTCTCTCTCCTTTTGGCAGCTTGGCATTATGTTGGTGTGGTGGGAGGATTTGCCTTCATCCTCATCCAACTCATCCTCATCACAGCTTTTGCACACACCTGGAACAAGAACTGGTGAGTGCACTCAGCCCATGAGTAAAATATTATATATTTATGACTTTATGAAGCTTACACTTCGTTGCTGTATGTGCTCAGATTATTGTCAGTGAATCAGATGTTTTAGCTGTTATAAGATGAAACCACCCTTTTGTTTCCAAATTAAAGGGAAAACATTCAAATGACAAAATAAAAAAAGCGTTTTCCAATTAAATCCTCTTTGTAGTTTGAGTTACAGGTTGGTTCTTACAGGGCAGCAGTAAAGTTTTTATTTAGCCCCTCGCAGCTTCATACATATGTTCACATACAGATGTAGCCTGGTTCACATCTGGAGAAGAGAGTCTGTGCTCTATACTGGTGATGATGGATTCACCTTCAGCCCAGCACAGCTGTGTTAATCATACACTGACCTCACCAACATCTGTAGCAGACAGACAGATAGACAGATCAGATGAAATGGCCTCTCTGTAAACCTGAATGTGATTGGATGTTCGAGGAGCTGATGATGTGATGACACAGGTGGTTCACTGCTCTGCCTCAGCTGACAGTCGGAGCATTTGTTGCTCTGTTAACTGTCAGTGTATTTTTCCTTATCTCTCTGACATGTCCTCATTCACTTGATCAGACGTGCCCTCTGACATACAGCTTGTCCCAGATGTTATTTAGTGTGTCCAGCTGTTGCTGTTGTGCCATCACTGTCTGTCAGCCACCTCTGGAGTCAGCTCTGACATGGCAGAGTTGTAGCTGCAACAGCTAAGAGGATTTATTTATTCAGGACCTTTTCCAAGGCAAAACCACACAACTAGAATCCTGTAATTCCCTTTACAGTGGTCCAGGTTTTACATTCACCTGACTGACCCCCCTTCCCAACCACACACACACACACACACACACACACACACACACACCCTCAGGGTCAGAAGAGAAGAATACCCTCGCCCACACCACTGCTTGTGTGAGTTCTGGTTTTTACTGCATATGTTCAGGGGAAAACTCTGGACATACCCCACTCACTTGGCAAAAGCAGTTGATGAGTTCAGGGAAACTGTTCTCACTATTGCAATTTTATTTATACAGTTTCTATTTTTGTGGGATGCATTACAAAATGTCTACTCGAACCATAGCTTGCTTCTTACTTTTGACCACAAAAGACACAACCAGGAGATGGGTGGCCTGAAATTTACTCTGAGTTTTCTCATTTTTTCTACAAATAAATATGCACCATTTTCCAAGTACCATTGGAAAGGTCTTTTTCACAGTACTTGCAGAAGACCTTTGGTCGAGTCCTGGCTGACTCGAGCCACCCCCTTCATGGCTACTTTATGTTGTTGCCCTCGGGCCACAGATACTTGGTGCTGTGAGCAAAGACTAATAGGCTCAAGAACTCCTTTCTCTCAGAAGCCATTAGACTGTTAAATAACGCTTGGTGATTGTTGTTTGTTGTATCCGTTGTCCTGTGTAAGTTTAACTGTTTAACAACAAACACAGTTTAACAAACTGTGGATAATAATGACTTCTTGACCTTGACCTTGACCTTAGGATGCATTTGGGTTGAATTTGGAGTGGCGTACTGTTTTAACATTGGAAGAAATCAGTGAGAGAGGGTCCAACTCTACCAACATAATACAAATTTGTGACTAAAAGTGTTTGTAATCCATATTTCTTGACAACAGGAACTTAAGCTTTTGAATGTGATTGGTATCGCTCATCATGACAAACCAAATGTTTGACCTGGGCAAACATTTGGTTATGACCTGGTCTCTTTACTGCTCTGGTGAACATGAAGTTATGACCTGGTCTCTTTACTGCTCTGGTGAACATGTAGTTATGACCTGGTCTCTTTACTGCTCTGGTGAACATGTAGTGGAGCATTTAGCCACTAAAGACCCAGATGTTTTCCTTTGTGGTTGGTGGAGACCAAACACAGAATTAAAAGACATAGAGGGAACACTGGACTGAGATTCAACAGGTGGAAACAAATATAACTTTAAAATGATACATTATAGTCTTGCTCTGTAACAGCTGGATGTGTGATTCGGGAAATATTTGCTAAACAGTTCACCATATCATAGCACCACAGGTTGAAGACCGGATGCTGGCCCAAGTGCCCAAATAAATTAGTTATTGCAAGTTTAAATAATTTAAAAAAAAATCAATGTAGCTCATGTGAAACTAGACCTGAATCAAAATACACAGATATGGAAACTTTCATTCAAACGAATGCAAAAATTTATGAGAAAACAAAGTCAATTGACTTACACGAAAAAATAATGCAAATATTTATGGATTTTGCACCATGAATGCATTTCTTGTACTCCGACCTATGGCCCAGATTTATCTATGTTTCATCTAAATATCCAGGTGGTATTCTGAGATGTCAGTGCTGTTGGTGGAAGCTCCAGGTGTGTTTCTCTGTGACACATAAGCAGAGTAATCACCAGCAGCGGGATGGATGTGAGGCTGAAACCTTCTCTCTGTCCTCTGTGCTGCTCTCAGGTTGACTGGAGCGGCAGAGAATAAGCGCTGGTACCTGGCGGTCATGTGCGCCACCCTCTTTTTCTACACCATCGCCACCATGGCCTTCACCTTCATGTACAAGTACTACACACACCCCATCGCCTGCCACTTCAACAAGGCCCTGCTGTGGATCAACCTGGGGCTCTGCGGCCTCATGTCCTTCATTGCTGTCACTCCGTGCGTGAAGCAGAGTAAGTCGAAGAAACGCACCAGCTTGTCTGTCATCGGTTCTTGGCTGTGAAATGACACTTTGTCCATATCCAGCTATGCAAACATCCCCCTGTGCTGCTGCAGATAATAATAATTAGATAGAAGCCAATAGTAGCTGTTTCTCCTTACTTTGTCTGCACATGTCAGGCTGTTATGATTGAAACATGTAGCTGTTTGTAGAGCTGAGAAGTAACTCAGTACAGGTGGAGGCACTGGTGGAACATACGTATATTTCCTGTTTGTGCAAATATATGTATTTAAGAAATAAGAATCTGCCTTGTTTCCGTTAGATAACACAGTTAATTTTCAACTCCCATATTTACCTCTTCTCCTGTGTTTTATTTCCTCCTGTGTTGATCCTTAAGAACACGTGAAAAAACCATCTCCCCTTTTGTAAGTGTCCAGGTGGGCAGGGCTTGGTGACTGCTTTGTTGTGACATCACAAAGTTGCAGAAGTGGTGACAGCTGGTTTTAAGGCTCTGTTTCAATACATTGTTCTGCACATGTAGATGAGTTGAATTCGTGATAATCCTTGAATCTGGGCAGCGGGTTTCTGCTTTGTAGGTTTAACAGTTTGAACTAATCAAAGTTTATTTTACCAGTTTCCAGCAGATTTTTCAGTTCATCAGCAAACTGTTTAAACTGATGAAACAACTAAATAAATGCAGATAAATTCCTTTATTTTGTTTAAAAAGGTTCAAACACAAGAACTCTATCCCACACGTAAATAATGATGAATGAAACTTTATATGAGAGCCTTTCTATTTTTGAATCAGTTTGGGATTTGAGTATGTTCTGCTTAAAAAGTGTGTGTACATGTGTGAGTGTTATGTTATTTACCCGTGACCCTGCCTCTGTCTTCCTCTTCAGAGCAGCCTCGGTCGGGACTCCTCCAGGCCTCCATCATCAGCTGTTACGTCATGTACCTCACATTCTCAGCTCTGTCCAGCCGCCCACCGGAGAAAGGTAAAACTCACTAGAGACACTGAACACTGCGTCTCTGTCCTGTGTTAACTCTGACACTGAAACTTGAATCATTAACACAAACACCTCTGAGGATTTATTCAGGGTCATACAATTTAATGGCGAGTAAAATAAAGAACATGTGGTGCAGGAAATGGAAGATAAGAAGCTCCTGGTCCTCTTACTGCTGAAAAGTTGTTGATAATTACAGTGCTTATGAGAATAATGGGTCAGTCATAATGATGAATTATCACACAACTTAGCCCTACATCCCATTTTAGCATCTTTCAGCCTTGTTGTTTTGGTTTTATAGGCCACAACTTTAATGCTGTGGTTCACTCTCTCCAGATCTCTCTCTCAGTATCTCTGTGAAATACACAACAGTTAAATACATAAACAGTTTGCAAATAACTGGTGAACACATTTAACAGAGCTACGATGGGAGTGAATACTGGACTTTGTTGTTCTGTGTCATAAATCTTCAACTTAACTCTAACATGATGTTCACAACTTACTAACATTGTGTTTACATCTTGTTGCGCTGCCCCCAAGTGGCCAAAGCATTTATTGCAGATTTAATCTCCCTGTAGTTCTATCAGCAACATTTTTATGTGATTATTGTTACTCTGCTTAGTTCTCATTAATAGATGTGTACAGTGAACTACAGCAGTTTTTGTATTTCTGCAGACATGCTGCAGCTAAGATATAATAACATAAAATCCACATTTCACTTTAATTCAGTCCTAAAAATACAAAAGAAATAAAATACACAACACTTGGACTGGAGGAGGATTACAAATGACTTCCAGTTTGTTCATATGTACATGCTCACACTAATAGACAGAAAAACATCACTGAATCTTATTCTTTAATCTCATCACTACATAAAATCCTCTCATTGTGAAATTTATCAAGATTTGTTTAGATTAAAGTCATCATCCTGCACTACACAGCTTTAACACAGAACAGCACCCTGCCACCACTCATCCACCCACACACAGACACATACACTATCCTCTGTAATTTGCCTTTACTCTTCTCATAATGACTCACCTGTTGGCTCCAGGTAAGACAAAGAGCCTCCACATGACTGAGACATTAGTGCAGCAGCTTGTCAGAGGCCCCATGTCTTATCCGGGTTTTACATCTAAACGGAACACACGCAAATATACATGTATACACACACACACACGCACACGCACACACATACACGCAGATAATCTGGGATGAGATGTGCTCTGACATGCTGCCTTCTGGGCTGGTGGCCTGTGGTGAGGGCACACTGAAGGATATTTGTTTCACATTCCTCATGGATCCATTGACAACATAATAACAGAGGAATACAGCCAGGCAGCGTCATTACATACGTTCTCACACAGCTCGTCCGGTGAGTGGATTAAGTTCAGAAGAGCTCATATCTAAACATCTTTTTAGATAAAACAGCAAATACATAACAAATTCATTCAAGTGCAGCAAAATGATCCTCATATTTTATTTTCTTTGGTCTATATTTCCATTCGTGTTCAAACCAAGTGCAGATGAACTGATATTTCCAGATGTTAAAATCTTTCAGAGATGTAAAACTTAAATAATAACCAGTTTATCAGATGCGTCTGCTCCAGAGGAGGTGCTGCTGTCGTTTTGCATGAATATTAGACAGTGGAGCAGGGAGGAATCAGCACAGAGACTAGGTCTGTGTTTATTATGATCCCCTAGAGCATAATGCAGCCATACCACAGGGTGATGGAGGAATTTGTTCAAACTACCTCTGTAATTTGCATCCTTTTGTTCCAATATATCACTAAATTAAAGACACTTTTCTGCTGGTTTTAGTGTGGATGAATGGATGAAGCGCTCATGGTGGGGTTTTCTTTTGTTGATGATATTTCATCTAAAATCTATTATATGAATCTCAAACAATCACCCCTGCTGTTGTTTCTTTTGTGCATTAGTCAGGAGTTAGGGGGCTGAAACACTGCCAAGATGGCAACGGTCCATCAGCTCACTTTGAGCTCCAGAACCGCTCTTCAGAACCCTTAAATAACATCACGGAGGTTGTGCCCATCTTTATTTATAGTCCCTATTTACAACAGGATGAAAGACCAAATAGCTGCCAATGTGATTACTATCAGAAGTTGTCAAGTTCATCTGTGACTCTGGGATTCTATTTTCTTGTCTCACCTGCACCTTAAACAGCACTCACCACCAGCCCAGCCTCAACACAGCTCTGTTTGCTTGTTTCAGACTGTGTGAGGCTGTAGGGAGGTGAAGGACACAGATTGTGTTAATGAAGGTGAGGAAGGTTGGCAGGTTAATGAAAGGACCATTATTTCAAGCTGTACAACTCAGCTGCCTCTCTCCACTGTTATTTTGCATAGTAGTGGTGTGTGTGTATGTGTGTGCATACAGTATGAGTGTGTACAGTAGGTGTGTGTGAGAGTCCTGGGGCAGTGCAGGACATTGTAGCAACTTGTTGAGAAAATATGCACTGAGTCTGCTATTAAAACAACTTCTCAATGCACGGTGAACCGCACGCAACACACACACACACACACACACATTCCTGTATGGGCATCGTGGTGAGCTCCAGGTAAGTGTGGAGATGGAGTGAGGACCCTTTCTGCTACACTTAGAGAGAAGTACTTATAACTTTCCCCACTAGATGACCCCTTGATTCAATGTCCCACCTCAGATTCTTTAAGAAATAAAGTGAAACAATCAGCATTAAAACACACGACTAGAGAAGTAAGGGCTTTTTCATGGGCGCCATTTTGGATTAGTGTGTAGCTAGACTTTTTGACTTATGTCACTTTTCAAGTCTTTGAAAAGAAATGTCGTCGGAAGCGTCGGAACATATCAGTTCCCGGTCCCTGTTCTGGCCCCTGTCTGGATCCCGGATCTGGTCCCGGTCGAGGTCCCGTTTCCGGTTCCGGTTCCGATCCCGGTTCCGGTGCGGGTCCCGGTTCCGGTTCGGGTCCCGATCCCGGTTCCGGTCCCGGTTCGGTTCCGGTTCTGGTCCCGGTCCCGGTTCGGGTTCCGGTACCGGTCCCGGTTCGGGTTCGGGTTCCGGTCCCGGTCCCGTTTCGGGTTCGGGTACCGGTCCCGGTTCCGGTTCGGGTTCCGGTCCTACTCCCGGTTCCCGTAACGTCCGGGTTCCACTGTGGCTCTGGTACCGGTTCCGGTTCTGTTGG
>OMNW01009173.1:2248-20305 GCA_900303245.1 Selene dorsalis
CCCCTGCTCCCCCACCCTCCCTCTGCACCACCATCCCAATATACCTCTAGGAAGAGAGCAGTGGCTGCGGTGCAGGGTAAAGATGCTATAATGAGCGGGAGGCAGAGGAGCATCTCACCTTGGCTTTTTATAGGATTACCTGAGAGGTGAACTCTCTGGTCTGTGAGAGGATTCATCAGTACATCCTCTCTCCCCCTTCTCCTCCATCTCTCTCTCTCTCTCTCCCTGCCCTCAGCGCTCTTTGACAGGCAGGGCGAGAGTGAGATGTCGAAGAGCTGCCGGAAAATTCTCTGCTATACGGAGCTGACAGGTTCAGGTGGGGGTTAAAGAAGGGAGAAAAAGAGAGGGATGGAGAGAAGGACGAGGATATGCACAGATAGGGAAGGAATGCATCCAACTCTCTCTGTAATTCTCTCTTTTTCTCTTTCTGTTGAGTTTATGAAGCTGTACATCCTGCTTCATATGGGCTAGGACTGTTAAATCCATATATACCTCACACCATTACCTCCTCTCCAACCAGCAGAGTCATAGCCTGACAGTATGCCACCTGTATTATGAGGAGCGCTTGTGCCACTTGCATACTCAATGAGAATTCTCAGTTTTAGTTACAGATAATAGACATGGCACTTTCTCGTCCAGTTGTGGTTGAAAAGACACACCTGCACAATTGATCCATCTGTCCATCTGTCCATCTGTATATCTGTATATCTGTCTATCTGTCTATCTGTCTATCTGTCTATCTATCTATCTATCTATCTATCTATCTATCTATCTATCTATCTATCTATCTATCTATCTATCTAATCTTTCAGCAGTATCAAAGTTGTGGCAAATTAAAGCAGGAGAGGTTAAGGTAAAGAAGCTAAGAGCAGCTGTGACAGGAATTGCATGAACACACAACAGAGAAAACACACACATAAAAGCGCACACATACACCCTTACACCAATTGACCCAAACACACAGAGTGTGGTCTAAGGAGACAGGTACATGGAAGCAATGCAGTGTAGACAACAAAAACACACAGAGTGTATCATGTCCAGTGTGTGTGTGTGTGTGTCTGTGCATCTGAGGGTGCTCAGGTCTGCAGGGAATAAGTGTGAGACACCTGATCACTTTTACAGATGAGCAGTCACAGCACATCCACTCAGTGCAGCAACCCCACAGCTGTACATATATACATACATAAGCATACAGATACAGTCATATGACCTTGTCTCAACATGTAAAAAAAATTAATGCTAGATTCACCTGAAATATATACATTACATTGACACAGAGAAAAAGAACACCCACGAGCTATGTGTGCTGGTAAACACACACGAACACACAGACACATGCTGGTTGTGACCTCATGCACAGACACACACTTTCGCACAAGCAAATACATTTTGTATAAACATATATACAACCTAGAAGGTTGTCGCAAATGTATGTGCAGGGTGAAATTCATCTCTGGTTAGAGTAGAGGTAATATATCCCACCAGGACCTGTGTTCCTCGTAGCAATTTAAAATAATTATTGTGAGACCTGATGCTAGACATCAGCCCCAGCTTTCTGCATCTAAATGAGGCTAAGTGTGTGTGTACATAGTGTGTGCTTGTGCGTGTTTTCTTGCATTTTAGTGGAAACTGTGTTGAAGACTAGCTAAACTGGCCCAAAAGCCTCCTGCACCTCTGCTGCACTTATGTTTCTATTGAAAAGAATGGGAATTATATTTTTACTTCAAGCATCCGAAAATACAAGCTTCACTTAAAATAGCCAGACACCTGAGGAAGTGCAGGCTTATCGAAAATAGCGGGATGAGATCATAATGACGACCATTAGAGTTCTGACATTTACTGTCAAAATATCAAGTGGAAATAATAAAAGAATAGAATTTCACAGGATTTGTATGTTTCTGAAAATACAATGTGTCCAACTGCCCATCTCTGCTCATCAGGATCATTATAAATGCTGTTGATTCATCAGTGGGCATTCAACCATAATTCACAATGTTCTCATCAGCTTGAGTTTCTTCGACAGGTAGTGCAGGAGGATAACAACACTTAAAGCAGCGGATCAGTTCAGCACTGTGTTTTCTCAGTAGTCCTCACTAATAACAACTATTAACCCACTGTGCTGCACAGCTACAGATAAAAGGTAAAGATTCAAGGGCTGCATCACGACAACACAGTGATTTAAAGCAGTATTTTTATTTGCAAATTGATTCTGTGGAAGTTGAATGAAAGGATTTTTTTTTCTACAGTTAGTTTATCAGTTTGCCCCTCACACCTCCTACTCTTTCACCTCCTGCCATTTCCTCATATCACCACCTACTCACCACCTTTCCATCTCACCTCCTTTTCTTCTCCCCCATGTCACTCTCCTTGTTGCCCCTTCTTCCTCCACCCCTTGGCATCCATTGTCACCCTTTTTCTCTGTCCTCCCTCATCTCGTCTATCTGAATCTGACCACTTCACCTCCTCCTTCGCTACGATCTCAGGCCAAACAATGTGAGCCTTTACCCCAACACCATCTCCCCTCGGTCAGGAGTAAGGGTGAAAGCCATGCCAGGAGGAGCTGGCATCAACCTGTCACCCTACCATTCCCGCTTCCTCCTTCTGCCAGCCTGTTTAATCAAATTACTCCCCTCACCCATGCACACACAAATCCATTTCTCAATCAACTTCCCTCTATGCTCCCTCTCCCCTCTCCTGCCCCATCTTCTTCTCCTGTCCTAAACCTTGTTACATTTGCTCTCCACATCCCCCAGCTTCTCACAGAGAGTGCTGAAAAACATACTGACAAAGAATATGTGTGTGTATATATATATATATATGCTTTTAGTAGTTATGCGTCTCAGTGGCTTTGCATGTGTCTACGTGTTTGTGAGTGCAAACAGTGCAACACATTACACTGCAACAATGGCTGAGGCTGCTGTTTCATCTTAATTAAATTTCCCTCCTCTTTTCTGCTTCCTTCCTGTGTGCCCACTTGCCCACGCTCCAAATGTCAACAGGATTTGGGCACATGGAGTGGCATCTGGTGCCACATCACCCAACACACATGGATACAAAAAACCTCACAGCACGCCGAGTTAACCTGGAGCGCCGCCAAGCCAGCAGCTACTCGCTAGCTAAGTGCCACAGTGCCAGTCAAGTGCCCGTTCGGCTGTGCGCCCACCCGCATCACCACATTGCGCACACACTTACACACGCTGGCACTTTCAACCCCCAATGGCACTAGGCGATGACAGGGAGACAGAAGGGCCTTGCCTTGCTGAGCCGCTCCCTGCCCCAGCACATACTGTACAGCTCTCTACCTAACCCCAGAGCCATACTGTATCCCACACTGACAGTGATGCTCAAACACTCAAAAGTGTGTTCTGTCATTACAGAGTAACATGGAGACGCCACCTCCCAACGTCTCCTCTGAAATACACCTGCACATGTACGAATAATAGAGACAGAGGGAATAAATAAGGTAAGTGACGACAGCGACCTTAAGTTCAGTCTTTTCCAGTGAAGTAAAGTTGAAGTCAAATAGATGCATAAGTTTTAGCCGTGGGGATGATGAAAGAGAGGAGAGAAGATATATGATTAGCCACAAGCAGAAGAGGAAAAAAAAAAAAACTTAAATAATTTGGTGGACAATATTCATACTCTCGTAAAAACACCACTGTGCAAGAATTAATTCAGGAAACCCCATTTTTCCTTCACCTCACAGACTTTCTCAGCTCTCCTTCATACAGATTAAGGTTGACTCTCAATTACGGTCAATCTCCGAGTGCAGATGACAGTGTGAATCGGGCCCAAATAAAACACATCAGGCTTTTCAAATAGGCTGGTTCAGGACCACTGAGCAGCCAACAGTGCCAGCCGGCCAACTCCATATACAGCCATGGCTGTGAAAGTGCTCAAGGAAACTAGAAAGCTAGCCATGCTGCCTGAGCCTAACATATGCTCTATTCCAGTCCGTGTCACTCTTCATTTGCCTGTTCCTCCTCCTTGGTCAGGGTAGCTCTAATTCCCTCTCGTGAATTGTGCTACTGCTTTTCTCTACAACGTCTAAATGCTGACCAGCTCCATATCGACTGAGTGAAGTGCATGACGACTCTAGCAAAGGAGGATGAGAGGGAGCATCAGATATGAGCCTATTTGTAAATTCACACTGCACTAATTTGGCTCGGTTTTGGAGCAGTGCGCATATAAAAACAGATGCAGTCAGGCAGAGAGAGGGAAACACAGAAATGGGCCTTGGTAGCTGAAGGCAATGATCTAAACAGAATATCTATTGACTTGTTTGTGGAGGAAATGCCCCATGCTATTTGTTTGGTGCTTGTCTTTCTATTGAGTGAGATAATCAGTGAGTGATTATTTGATGTAGGAAAACACACAACCTCATCCAGTGTCTGCCTGCGAAGATGTCAACACACAGCACAGCGTTTCATCTGCGCATGAAGTGATGTGTTGTATGTTTACCGTTACAGAGGTACTTGTTTGTGTGGTACTTGTGTACATGTGATATGTTTAAAATGGCAGACAGGTTTGGGTGGGTGGGACGTGTGAGAGCTTGAGTGACATTGAGCCTCCTGTGGGCATATACACCTGTGTACGATTGTGCACCTTCTCTAAAAAACCCACTCATTGTGTGGCCTCGGAGTAAGTGGGTAAGTCTGTCTAGATTTGTGTAGCCACGCATACACCAAAGAGAAAAAAAGCAACTGCCTGCTGCTGTGCCAGCTTAGTGTAGGCAGGACAGACAGAGGGGTAAAAGAGAGTTCATTAAGAGATTCCGAGGCACCTGAAGTTCATTTGTCTCCCTAAAGCATCAAAACAGGATAATAAGGACTGGGGAGGAAGGGAAAGGCAATAGCAAGTCATATCTTTGTTTTTCCTCTCTTTAACAATTCTCTCCTTTAAATACTAAAGTCCTTTCATCCTTATCTGCGGCTTGTCTGTAAATTCCAATATGAAAAACGTCTTAATGCATTCCAATGTCAAGGTTTATGCAGGGCAAACCTGTCTCCTTGCACAATGCTTCAGAGATAAGGAGAACAAAATCACTTCTGAGTAAGTATTTTAATTCAAACCACGGGTCACTCTTTTTTTTTTAGTGTCCATTTAAGCGCAGGATGTTTAAGACTGTTTTGAGATAATCGAGATTTCACAATATTTACTCCATGGCAGATTTTAAACCTATGCCTGACAACATCGTTGCAGTTTTGAGAACACTGAAAGAACACAGAAAGCTAGGTGTATAGATACAGACGTTCAGAAAATCCCTCTCTCTCTGCATTTAGCTGTTGAATAATTAATTAGCTTTAATTGTCATTTAGTTTCTGTTTCAGGCCTCCCTCGCTCATTGTAGTTTTGTACCTGTGTGTGCTCTCCTGCCCCTGCCTTGCATATGGCCGGTGCTAAGGCTAATAAATATGCTCTTATAATCCTGCTGCTGGTGTCATCCAAGTGTCACTCGTAGACATAAGGCAGGGTGACAGTGGGGCGCCCCTTCCAGTGTGTGTGTGTGTGTGTGTGCTTAATTTGACTTTGCATGGATGAATGCGTGGTTGTGAGTTTATATTGAATGCCTATGAATATGTGTTTTTTTTTGTGTGTATGTGTGTGGGTTGCACGTCTGTGGGACTGATTAAGACACACTCCTCTCTGGTGTGGTGGGGACACCTGGTCTTAGTGGGAAAATGGGCTGAGGGCCACCAGGGCAAGAGGGTAGGCAGAGAGAGAGGGGAGGGGAGACAGGAGGGAGGCAAGGTGAGCTACAGGGAAACACTGTCATCCACTTCCGTACCAAAAGGAATTTTAATTTAGCCACAGTCAGATTAGACCAAGGCACATGGCATAGGTGGAGAGTCACATTCCTGCCAAGATATTAGGTAACTCTGATTGGGCAAAGTGACAACTCACAAATAGATATATTATATTAACACACGCAGAGCTGCAGGTCTCTCTCAAAGCCATAGGACAAGAAAAACAACCATAAGTATATTAAAAACATAGTATTCTTGACCTATGTTAAATCCAAGTGGCTCTATGGAAAGTTAATACATCGTGCACTGTTATTATTTTGATTATAATGCAATAAAACATTTTTTGAAAAGCTGCATAGTGGAATGAAAGATTTTATCTGCACGAGCAGGAAAAAAAAGAACTTGTGTGATGAGTTTTTTTGCAGAGTGCGTTTGGACACATAAATTTCACTGAGATGCTGGATCATGCATTATGCAGAGTTCACTGCATCAGCTGCGATTGATTTGTTTACGTCCAAATGAATTTACAGAGATTAGCACCACAAGCTTTCCTGCTTGTTTTGTTCACTGGAACCAAATAACACACAAAGTTTCTGTTCTTCCATCAAATGTTAAAAGTTGTTTTTGTACAGAAGCACTTTATGTACAGTTCACTCTCACTTTTCCACAATAGTAAAAATGGAATGAAGAAAGACTGGTAAATTTGTGTCTGCTTATTTTTCTCACACCATTCTAGGGCAAAATTTACCTAAACTAGCCAACATAACCAATATAACCTTCTTATCAGTTATAGATTTGTCAGTGTTGCATGGAAACAAGCTCCAGACTTGCACTTCAAATATAGTAGCCAGTGGGCATTTGTTACACATGGCAATGACTGCACACGATGATAAACAGAGATCAGGCCAGGACACAAGCATAGAACACATGAGGTTCACACTGCACTGCATGCTCACACACAAACACACACACACAAACACACACACAAACAGACATCACATCCACAGCAAATATAAAAAAGCCCAAGGCAGCTTGCAAGAATGAAGTAACAAAGCTAAGCAGGAATGGCACTTTTCTTGGTGTCTGCTTAGACTTAACGTAATTGCGGCATGTCTGTCATTGCCGACGAAGGCGAGGAAAATGTCTTCCTCAGCTGCTCCCCTGCCTGTTTTGTTCGCTGCACTTGTGTAAAGTGGGAGAAAATAAGTGTCATTCAATGAATGCAGCTATTCTTCCCATGACAGCTTCATATCTGTGAGTTGGGGGGAGGCCATCCCAAAATCCTCCTTTCTACTGGTAACGCCTTTGACAGGGTGTTAAAAAAAAGGCCCCACCTCTTTGTCCAAGCATGGGTGAGCACACGCTCACATATAAATAGCACACACACCTACATCCCACTCAAATAAGTTTTTACACACCCACTCAACAATGCACAAGGACTAACATTCACATACACATACAACCAGACAAATGCACAGAGAGAGCAGTGAAGGGTGTCTGTGCTGAGTGAATGGATGCCCTTTTTAACCCTGCTCAGCAAGTAGCCCCGTGTTAATACAGCTGATTAGATGGCCGAGAGAGACGGAGAGAGGGACAGAGAGCGAGACAGAAACAGGGATGCTTCTGAAGAGTCGAGAGCAGAGCAGAAGGACTTTCCTATATTCTTACAATTGTACCTGTCTGTCAATCTGTCCGACCCTGTCTCACACTTACTCTCAAGCTCCTGCGCCCTCACTTTTATATGCAGCAGGCAAATGGGTCAGTTGCCATGGCAACAACTGAGAGGCCAGGGATCTTGTAGTCTACTAAGAAAAGTGGGGGAAGTTGCCCTCCCACCCCCCACCTCGACCCCACATACATACTCAACTCAACGGTGAAGTGAAAAAGAGTGAGATTGGCTGGACTGGGTGCTGTGACATAGATGAACATGATGCAACACAGACATACTACCATACACACACACACACCCAAATCCTATAACAACATGTTCAAGTGACACATTGTAGCAGGAGTAGAAATAATGATGACAATAATGACAGGTAAGTCCTCACAAAGAGGTTGAGGTAAATGAATGAGTCAACACAACATGGACATGAATTACTGAGGTAAGCAAATGGTCAACTTTAACAAGGTACTTACTTTAACTAATACAACAAACCTAACCAAGGTAATTTTGTGCCTAAATCTAACCAAACTTCAACCACAACACTGTCATAGAACTGATTTATATTTTAGTTTATATATCAAATGATTAGCTGTTTGGTTTGGATTGGTTTGTTTTGGTTTTTGCATACAAGTTACACCTACAGTTGAATATACCCACGGCAATTTCTCTGTAGCCTACACATTCAAAGTTTGGAAACTGTTGATCGCATAACCCTAAGGAATGTGACCTTTTGACCTCTCCCCAAGAGCCTATGGCCCACCTGATCCTGTACTGTAGCAGTACCCCTGCTGATGGTGCACTCCCTTGAATATTTCAATAATCACTGAAATATTAATTTGTTGCACTGAGATGATGAGAAAAGGAAGCAAGGAATGGGGCTGGAGTTAACTAGTGATGATGGAACTAGTGATGGAGGGAAGTCTTTCCCGAGTTTTTTCACTGGTTCATAATGTCAACTCTGTTTGTTGAAGCCAGGCCCACATGTGGAGGGAGCCATGACTGGTCTTTGGCTTCATGGCATTATCTGATATTATTTTATATTGTACTAAACTTAGTGGCAGAGAGAGTCACACAGAAAGAGAGGGAAGGGGGTTGGGGGGCTGACAGAGAGAGCGAGACCCCTCCGGCTCACACCCTGATGTGTATGTTACGCTCTATTAAATTAGCATGAGTCCAATATTAAAATAATAACATTTACCTCCACAATAAATGCTTTGGGTCCCAAAATCAATACCTCTACCCTATAATGGCAAAGTATCATTACAAATAATAAGAGCAAAGTTGTTGCATTATATTGAGCATTTAAAAAAAGCTCAGAAGGCCATGCACGTATAGATTAAATAATTTCATTTGAAATGTCACAGATTCCCATAAGAGTTAATAGAGTTACATTGTTAAAGTGATTTTTTTTTTTGTTTGGTTTCATGACAAAGAAAGCAAGAGGCAACATGATGATGATGATACTGATAATGAATAAGAAGAAAAACAGAACGGTATGTGCTCTGTTTACACATATTGCCATTAATGAAATGTTTCCTTTACTACTTAAGTTATTAATGAAATAAAGGAAATCCAAGGCTACCTTGCTAAGTAAAGGTTTACCTTGTGCTTAATTGCTTGATTGAAGCACTCTTCATAAGCACAATTAGAGTAACTACGGTAAGGCACTAAAGACACATATATCTTTGCATCCACAAAGCAATCAAGTCTACACTCAAAATAAATCCATGTATCAAATCAGAGAGGAAAAATACATGATTGTGGCACACAGATGAATTAGTGGATCTCACTAAAAGGACTCAAATGCTGGAGTGGAGTTACTATTGTATCATATTTGAGTTTGTAGAGCTGAGTCTAAAGGTGAGAACAGAATTATGGGGAACTATACAGCTGAATTGTGAAGGCCCCCGTCATGCTATCTATGGCCTTATTGGATGAGCCACTCTCAAGGTACTCAGTCTCCATTCAGAGCATGAATCAATGGCTCCTGATTAGATTTCGGGGGGTTACTATGCTGTTTTTGTTTGTTGTGACATCTTCCCTCGCTTTGTGAGGTCTCTGTGCTCCTGTCTGACAAAGGCACCACCTCCTCTGATAGAGGAAAAGAGAAATGGGGAGACAGGAACCGGGGGAGGAGGGGGAATCATTGAGAAGGACCGTCAAGGCTCTTTCTTGTTCGTTCTTCGTTCTGCTCTTGCGTGCAGGCGTAAATGTAAGCATTTGTGTTTTTATGTATCAGTCCTGGTGTCTTTGTGACCATGCAATGGCATAAAGCATCTGCAGTCATGGAGCACTCATTGACTATTTGCTAAATATGTATCAACAGAGAATATGTGTGTTTGGTCTAAATTGAAACCTGATTAATTTTTTCTCTGCATGTTCCTGCTGCCATTAGTCATTATTTTCTTCCTACATCCTCTGCTCTATTCAGCAGAGGAATTGGAAAATGAAAGAGGACCATGACGAAAAAGGAAGACATTTGCGAGGGATGAAGACTCCCAGGTTTCCAAGCATTCATTATGCAGGTCAGACTGACATCCTGTGCAATCTTCGATGGTCATTTCAAATGGCGAAAGTCCAAACAGGACAGTAGGCTGAGCGAAAGCAGCTCACCATACGCAGCTACCATGTAAAACCGCTCTGCTGTCCGTTGCATATTATACTGCAAAAGGAAATTTAGCGTGAGAAATGTTTACCAGAAGCTGTTTGAGAAAATATATCCCAATGCATTCCAGCCAAGCCAAGGCCAAGCCTCACAGCTATCACAAGTAAACTGCCTATGTGATAAGGGGCTGAAAGAATCCGATAAGCTCTAAATCTAAACAGGGCCAAAGCATCTGCCTTAATAATAAATGTGCCATGCTAAAAGGTTACTTGAACTGCCGAATTCAAATTTAATTGAGGCTGTGTGTTGAATAATTAATCTTTTTCCCAGGGAACACAAGGCGCACTGGACAAGCCAATGCTGAGAGCCCAGAGATACACAGAGAGAGGAGGAGAAGGAAAGACACGGAAAGAGATGCAAAGATGGAGGGAACACAGTGAGGAGGGCTGCGCCAACCCACGCCACCATCCCGTGAACCCTGCCAGAGCACGACCCACTATACAACACAGTCAGGGCATGATGTCATCCGCCACATCATCACCCTGGTAACCGGCCTACGTGTGCGTGATTGTGTGCAGACGGGAATAAAGAAATCAACCTTTCAACAACTGAGCACAAATAGGAGAGTGTGAAAAAGGGCAAAGGCAAAGAAAAAAAAGCGGAAGGAATCAAAGCATTAGCAGGGGGAAAAAAGCACCGTGAGATGATGGTTTGGATTTTTGTTGTTATTATTGTTGATGTTGGGGTACAAAGCCAACATAAAGAGGAGCGTTTAACTGTCTGTCTTTAATGTTTGTATCAGTTTGCTCCTCTCTCATTCTCCTCCTCCTCTCCTTCCTCTGTAGGTATTTCAGTTGGAGGCGTCTCCTTAGATCTGTGCCTTTTAATGCTGACTGCCGCAAATCTTTTGAGGCCGACTACAAAAGCAAGCTGGCAGTAAACTTTTCCCCCTGAAGGAGAAAGAGAGGAGTGCTGTTTGGGATAGCTCCACTATGGGGAATCTCCTCCCCACTAGGGCTGATCTGAGGGTGCCACTGCCCCTCCTCTGTCCTAACTGGACTGGCCCCACAAAATGACACACAACCACACACACACACACACACTGTCGCACACCTGCGACAGTAAAAGAGCATTTGTGTGTTTGGCTTGGCTCCGTGTTGACTGATTTTGTTTGGTGCATATTGATGTATCAGAAAGCTTTTACATTTTGTCCTTTATGATGTGCCTTGCTGCAGCAGTACAGCAAATTGTACATGTAAACACAGTATTGTACATAATCGTGATGGTTGTATTGCAACTGTGCTGTCAGGCAGCAGCAGCAGCAGCAGCAGCAGCTCTGGTCTTCTAGGTTTTTTTTCCCCCCTCTCTCTCTTTCTCTCTCCCTCTCTCTCTCCCCCTCTCTCTCTCTCTCTCTCTTCTCCCATCAGCCCTCTCTGGGTATAAGGCAGCTTCCCTCCATTGTTGATCTGACTCTGGGCTCTACATTGCTGAGGTGGCGGATTGTGGCGAAGAGATGCCTGTCAGGAACGTGCTTATCCTCTCGCTCTAGCCACCCTCTTATACATAAAATATCAAACATCTGAGGGACAATATGCTGACCTGCTGTGACCTCCACACATGCATACACACACAAAAGGGACACACTCACCCACGTGCACACAGACACACACAAACACGCACACACCATGGAAAACAGAGACACAGATGCACACATACACACAGACACACAGACACACACGCGTGCACAGATGAATGCTGGCATACAGTGACACACACACACACACACACAATGCTCAGAGAGCTCAATTCGGCTCACATCCCCCACTCGTACGTGCTTTGACTTTTTTCCATCACCACCGCATCCCTCAGATGATGTATTTGCGACATCTGGCGGCGCTCGCTATATTCATGGGTAGAGATACAACGCGTGTAGGAAGGAGAGAGAAAGCAAGAGAGAGAGAGCGAGCTAGAGAACGAGGAGAGAAAAAGACCCATGGTTGCCTGAGACGGCAGAGCGACTGAGGAGGAGAAAGAAAAAAAAAGAGTGGGATAGAACGAGGACCCCTAATCAGGGGGACATAGACGGACGGATTCATTGGCAAATATACTATGAGTTCCGCGCCGTAAAGCCGCAAGCACCTCGAATTCCACAGCAAAAGGCTTGGGTACCCCCTAGTGGGCGCCCAGCGGCAATCTGGCCCTTTTTGCGTTGTGGGGGTGCCACGGTGGGCTGCCATGAATCCATAGGGGTCAGAGGTCAGCCTTCTTGAGTTGCAGTGACATCATGACAATGGGACACTTCTAGAGCCTCAGAAACACAAGCTGATCCATTCTGCTGAGGCTAAGGCACCAGGCCCCTCTTTTCCCACACATTCACACCCTCTGCCAGACAGCGAGAGAGGGAGCAAGAGAGAGAGCAGAGGGGTGAATGTGCAGCCCTCACCCCCAGAACCCCCAACCTCCAACCCCCATCTCTCTTTCTTTCTCTCCCTCTCTTTCTTTCAGGGGCTAGATTAAAAGAGATGGCTTAATTCTGTCTAATTATCTACCCTCACCCTCTCCCTGCTTCCTCCCCCTCTCTTTCCTCTCTCTCCCTCTCCCTATATGTGGATACTAATTAGCTGATGTGAATTGTATCTACTATACAAATAGACTTTGTAATTATGTGAAAAAAATATATTTCTGCCTTTTAAAACATTACACATTAGTACCATCAGTCCAATCTCCAAATGTCTTTCCCCCATTTAGGTGGCAGGGAAATAATCCAGCAGTGTAAATGTCTTTGCTGTGGACCAATCAGCACAATGATACCATGACTGATGATATTCATCAGAGATTATTAAATTGCTCAGATAATTGCAAGACATAAAGGGAAAGCCTGGTGTAAATACTGAGCGGCACTGTCGACTAAACCTACAGCATTACTGCAAACTCAACATTGGAAAAACATTTGATTCATCACTCTAACTGTATTAGCACAACAATAAACAATACATTTTCACTCACATGTTCATTTGCTTTATGTAATAATACTGCAATCTCTGTGCGTGCATGTGTTTGTATGTAAGCGTGCGTGTGTGCATGCGCGTTACATAAGCAGAAATCACATTAATGAGATCATACACTGGTGTTGAAAGTGCTAATTAGTTGCCAGGCTGAGGGTGAGGAAACTAGGCAAGGATCCTAGTGACTTCAACCATTGTTTCCTAATCCCCTCCACACATTCATAATTCATTCCATCATGGACGGCGATGATACAGCGGCGCTCGTTTTGTCTCTTTTTCTTTCTCTCTGGTTGGGGAGATGATTTTTTTTCTTTTTTTCTCCTCTCTTTCCTTCTTGCTGTGAGGTTTCACTGCGATCATAATAAAATGTGCGAGCGAGGGATGTTCGCCTCGGGACCCAGCTGTCGGGCCACTTTGACAGCTTCATTTGTGGTGTCGCTCTTTGATCCTTCCTGTCACTGATATCCAACGCCACTGAACATACATTTGCCCCCCAACCCAAATAAATAAATTAGTGAGTAAGTAGTGAACTGTGCAGTGCGGAGCCAAGTGAGGCGAGGTTCTCAAGCTAGTTGGCTGTTTGCTACATCTGCTGTGAACTATAGCTTGCCTCCACCCCCTTTGCTCTCCCTCCACTGCAGCGATGCATCGACACCCCCAGGGCTGATCCCTTTGTAAATGCTCTCTGACACACACCCACCTACCCGCATGCACACACAAACAAACACACAATCCTGTACAGAAATAACAGCAGAATCAATCCCAACACTAACTCCCTTTGCATATAGTGTATATTCCCAAAGTGCACCATTACTGCGTGAAAGAGAGTAAGAAAGAGAGGTGTTGTTAACATGTGAAGAGCGAGGTGCAACACTAAACAAGAGTCAGACAAATACAGATACACCTGGTACAATATTGTGATACTGACAAAAACAGATAGCAGGAGGGAGAGCCGGAGGGGGACTGATTGTGATCGGTGCTGTCAGGTCTGAGATGCTGAGATGACAGAGATATCAGCCATATCTGCTCTCAGTGATACAGATACAGAGAGACAGACATCAGCCCACACTGGCCTCCCACCGCATGGACACAACTACCTCAAGAGGAAGTGATGAGCTAACAGTTTTGTACATTAGTGTAAGTCAAATAATATGTTCATACTCATTTGAAAAGGAGTTTTGATGAAATAAGTTATAATTTAATATTTGAATCTCATGCATTGAACTCATGCTTGTGTTAATGAGTTTCCATCACAAAATAGCATTTTGAAAATGTAAATGGATAATAATGGATGTCATTATACATCCATACACAAACACATCTCTGGCTAGCAAACAATATAAAAACAAATATTCCAAATTTCTCAGGTTGAATGCGTAACAATGATTGATCTGTAAAATACTCACTGACAACACATTTTTATTTGTTTGTCCTCCAGTCTCTACTCTTGTTCATAGCACTGAAAGCATGATTAGACTTTTTTATGGTTTTGTTTAGGCACTCACAGCAATTGCTTAAGGTTGGGGGGAAAAAAAATCATAATCTTGCTCTAATATCAAAAAGTCAACAGCAACCTGAAGCGAAACACAGTACACATTGACTTTATTACCATGTAGCCTAATGGGATGAACAATATATTCCATAACCTTAACCAATGTGCTTTTGTTGCCTAAACCTAACCACAAGCAAGACTGAGGATGAGATGTCCCCTATCGAACTGTCTGCCCGTCCTTTCGTCCATCTATATATCCATCCGTCCACTCATCTATCCACTGAACAAGAAAGCAACACGAGATGTGAAAGAGCAGACTCTGTTGACTATCCCTTTGGTCAGTGATTGCTTCTACTCTGATGTCAGAGACATGAGACACACAACTGCTGTAATCATATGAACTTTGCTTCTTTGCTACTGCAGCTAAAAGTGTCTCCATCCAAATGTTTTTTGTTTTATTTTGGAGTTGACCACAAAAGTTGTTTTTTCAGTGATGTTACCAAAAGTGCCCCAACATAACATATATATATGTGTGTGTGTGTGTAAAAGAAAGAAAATTCAATTCTGCTAAAATTCACCATTTTACACTGTACAAACGATTTTAAACCAAGCCAGGCATCAATGCATAAATGCATACATTGACTGAAAAGAATATTTTTATTCGAACACGTTTAGACCCAGCAATGCTCAGGTTATAGCACCCACACTCACATGGATATGGACACAGTGTACATATAGCTGATCCTCCTTGAAACGCCTTTACAGTTGGCAGGTACTAAGATTACTGGAGGCATTTTGACCTCTCCACCAGGCGTGTGGGTATCAAAACTACAGACCCTACAGACACCCACAAGGAGGAGGTGGGCAGGCCTTCCAAGAAAGAACAAAAAAAGACAGACGAAGAGAGATGATACTGTGGCCCAACTTTCACTCTCAGGGATTTTTTTCAGAAAGATCTAAGAATGAATGCGTGTGTGTGTGTGTGTGTGTGCGATGACAAGTTGGAGAAGGGAAACAGACAAGACAAGAGAAGGAAGGGACTCACCTTGAGAGAAAGTGAGGACGAGAGAGAGAAGGTAGTAAAGCCACCTTTAAACTTCAACTCTTTTGTCAGATGAGTGTAAGTACTGGAGAGAGAGCTGGTGGAAGGCTGTATGGAGAGCACTGGGAGAGGCTCACCTTGAGAGGAAGAGATGGAAGGAGGGTAAAACCTCAAACATCCAGAGTCCTTTATGAGACTGTGTAATAAGCACAGAATAGATGGATACCAGTAAGGTGCATATGAAGGATAACGGAAACAGAAAGGCCGCAGATGGAGGCTAACCTTGAGAACAGTGAGGGGCAGAGGGAAGGTCTACCACACGGTGATAAGAAGGGCTCTTTTAACGGGCTGGAGGAGGAACACTCAGACAGGAGGGCTAGGCAGGCTGACTGATTGCAGGGTACAGCCCAAGGGTCACACTCAGACTCAGTGAGGGCAGAGATACTGGACACACATGCATACACACCCATAGCAGGCTGACAAGACATACCTCTCCACACAAAAACACCAGCTTGTCCTCCCTCTCTCACACACACACGCACACACACACACTCTATACCCCCCTGACCAGCTCTTCATCATTATAAGTCAAACTCAAGATGAAGAGAAGACAGATTACAAAATAGATGGAGTGATAGGAGGCCAGATAGGAAGAGACAGGACGGGGAGCCTCGACAGTAATCTAAATGTCCTTTCCTATGATTGTCATTGGCATTCTTATAGACTGGCATGTAGCAGTACAATATGTCAAATAATACCACTCACTGTTCAGTCTGCTGTAAAGGGTAGACCGGTTTCCATAATGTCATAGGGGGAAAACATCTAAAAAAGATGCTTCTAGCAAGCCAAGGTCCTGCATCCAAAGAATCCATCAAGATCACTAAATGTCTCCTGTGGCAAATTCAATCAAACAGACTGTTCTTAACAGTCATGACAAAGCAAAGATACAGAGGAAAACAAAGATGTGTTTTTTTCGAGAAAATAAAGGAGATAAAGAATTGATTTCTGCAAAGGGAATTTACCTCAGAAGAAAAATTCCAATGCTTTGCCTTTATGTTTCATTTTTTTTCTTCCCCTCCTTCCCTCTTTCTTTGTCTTCTGTCAAAAACAACTTGGGCTAACATTGCAAGCTGTCACATCAAGGCCATCCCCTGCATCTTACAAAGGGGAGAATTCTGCAGTTGGATGGAGCCGCAAAGCTCTCTCAGACATCCAACCATCGTTTACACACATGAGGTGTAAAGACTGAGGGAAAAAAAGGGGCTTTTTCTATTTGAACCAGAGTTTGTGCCCTGAGGACAAACCCATTATGGCACAGTGAAGGAAGTTTTCCATGCAATAACTGAACAAATAGATATGGATGAAATGCTCGGGGTACTAGAAGATCTAAATTCTACCGTTTTCAGCTATTTAAAAAGAATGTAACAATTTTAAGCACTTAACAGCTTTTTTCCCCTTAATGAGGACCGTATCACATGATTGTTATGTGCCGGATACAGCAAGGAAGAATGTCTTATCAACCAACTCAGAACATAGCTACAATGTAGCTGCAACATGATCACAACGCAGTGCTATAACAGAGTCTTTCATCATGTCTGAGTGGACACACACACACACTCACACACATACACATGCATGCTTTCAACATCAGCAAATGCTTTCAACCATCAACATCACAGAAGCCAGATAAGTGTGCCCCCTCTTTTGCTACAACCACAGGGGAGGTGAGAGGCCTTGTAGTCAACATGCTAAAAGACTACTCAGTGATCAAAGACTCAGGAAAACATGACCCATGATGGTTTCTCTGAGAAGGTAGGAACGAAGGGCGAGCCGGTGCAGGTAAAAAGAGAAAGGGCTGAAAGAGACACGTAGTAAAAAGCAGCAAATGCGGGGGGGAAACATGGAGTGAGAGGCAAAGGGGAAGGGGGAGTGCAAGCACACACTTACCATTTGTCACAGACCGACAGCCTGGTCACTACATTTAGAGAATAAACTAATCATGCCTGCTTGGAGTATAATTAAGGTGTCACTTAATCTAAATTGCAACAGGTTGTAAATTCATAATTACCTGAGATTTGTTAAGATTGTGTGCTCTGAATCCTGAAGTTATGATTTAAATAATGCCAAAACTTGAAATACAGAAAAATGTAAACATGAAGGTGAAAACTATGTCATGTAAGAGAGGAAGACATTCTGACATGTACAGTAAAAGCATTTACTGCAGCATGGGGTAAGAATATTTTTATTACCCCAGTCTAAAGCAGAATGCCTTGTTAGCTAATGCTGGTGCATCAGACCATAAAACAACCAAGGACTCATCTTGAGAATGACAAGATAAAAATATGATGTTATCCTTTTTAATGTTTGTACCAAAAACAAACATAAAATACCTTGTCATTTATTCGAAATGATTGTTAATGACTGTCTACATCTGCTGCAAATATGTTTTTACTTTTATACTTTTTGCTGACTCAAATAATGGAACAGAAGGAGGAGAGGA
>OMNW01009176.1:0-11936 GCA_900303245.1 Selene dorsalis
TGCCAGGGAATAGTGAGGGAGCCAAGGGGTAGAGAGGGGAGCAGGGAGAAAGAGGAGAGAGAGCAAGATAGAGTGAGAAGAGAGAAGGGGAGTGAGAGAGAGAGAAAAGGATAGAGGAGAGGTTCAGGTAATTGCAGCACTTGTGGGTCTGAGGCCCTGCGGTCCTGTGATGTCGGGGTGCAGTGGGGAAGAAGAGAGATGTCTGTGGACGCTTTGGTGGTAAATTGTGGAGCACAGGGATAGGAGGCAGGCCCCTAGGCTGTAATTACCCCTATGACTGTGCGGATGGAGAGTGGACAGGCCCAGTGTGGGGCTCTGACAGCGATCAAGGAGACGACTGCGAAGGGGAGTAAGAGACAGACACTCAGACAGACGGCGGGAGTCTGACGGAGGAGGGAGACAGAACGCCTCCATCTCTGCCAGGTTGCCCGCAAAACCAGCCAGCCAGACACTGGACCAAGGTCAGAGGCTATTAGGGAACACACAACATGCTGGTGATAAGACAGCCATGACAAGAGCGACAGAGAGACGCTGCAGTGTTGGAGCGATGCAGCTCGTGGATGGAGAAAGACATTAGAGAGAAGAAGAAGGGAAAAAAAACAACAACAAAAAAAACGAAACAAACGGCAATAAAAAGCAACTAATTAGATGAGAGCCAGAGAGAGACAGAGAGAGGTGTGGTGGGGCTCCACTGGATGGCGCAGCAGGGTCAGGAGGGTCTGGGCATACCAACTGGAGTAAGGGAGTTGATAGGCTGGCCTAAGCTTCCCGCTGCCACGGATCAGTATGTACTGCCTCTCCTCTCCCTGCCTGGGCTGATGTAACTCACTGGAGTGGCAAATTACACCAGACCTACAGCTGTAGCCCGACATTATGATTAATTTGATCAGTAATTTCTCCTGTTTTTCATTTTAATCGCCGCGACCATTCTGCTGTGGCAGGTCTTTCAGATCTAATTAAGATCAATTCCGGTGTAACAGACTTGGCGAGCGCCTTTACCCCGTCAAATCCCTGAGCTCTCCGGGCGTGGAGAAAACCCGCAGCTCTAATCAATCAACTTCCAGCAAAATCCAGCGGGCTCCCACAATCAGCCCATTAACACACTTAAGCAAATTTCATAATCTCCCCCGTCTATTTGTCATCACTGTGGTGGCTATTTCAGCAGCTACAGGCTGCATCTCACTGTACTCTGCATAATGGGGAGCAGAGCGGGCGTGGGCGGGGTAGAAAGGTACATTCTTACTCCATTTAACCAAATTAGCTGCACTAATCTGACTTTAGACCATTGACTCAAGGGGACACAGTCTGCTGTGGTGTGATTTGTATGCTAATAGGGATATTAATGAGCCAATCAATGCATTTTGTCTCATAAATTAAAAACACCAAACACTAAAACACTAGGGATGTAATGAATGCTGAGGATTTCCTCACTATGAGTTTACAAAGAATATCGCACACCTCCCATGAGAAGAGAATTACAATGGGACATTAATTGGAACATAATGAGTGTTTGTCTCTCTGCAGCTCTGCGCTGTTTCTTGGCAAATAGTTGAATGGCTGGGTGATTCTGCGTGGCTGAATAATGACAGCAGGAAATAGGGGTGTTATCTGTGTAATGCTGATTGTATTATGGTAATTATGACTAGACTTTACTGCACAGACCAGCTCCTCTGGGTAAAGCCTGGAAACACCAAATGCCCTCCTGTGTCTTCAATTAAATCACACGACGGCAGATAACGGAGACGATTCACGTGTGTTTGCCACAAACTCTTTGCTCGGGGAGTCTCCCTGAATTAAAAACTTCTGCGAATCCACCAATGAGGTGCTCAGTGATTCTGGGAGTGAAAATCCAATCACTGACCCAGGTGGAGGGAGGTGGAGCTGCTGTTTAAATCCTATTGCAGCCTTGAGTGGGTGCTGAGGCCACGGCCTGTCCTTGTGCGAGCCCCTCACTGGGTGACACACTCTTTGACAACCCCAGCACTGACCCAGAGAAACTAAACCTTTTATGGCCATTCTGTTCCTTGCACACTTGCACACACATACACACACACACATGCATGCGCGAGCACACACATGTTCTATAATCCTATTTGATGAGGCAATATCTTAATGATACCTGATGTGGCCCCTTTGGCCCTTCTCGAGGGAGGTCTGTCCTCAGTCATCATAATCAGCCGCGCTGCTTCTTTGAGACAAAGACAATCTATATAAAGCTAAGGGTCTCAGTCTTACAGTGACCCTGCTGCTGTTGTCTTTGTGTCTCACAGAAAGACATTCTCAGATTTACCAAACTTGTGGTTTCCTCGCAAATCAAGCAAAACAAGTGCTGAGTGTCTGAGTGTACACTTTAGTGTAGCTGTTACTTAAAGGCTTTGTATTCTGCCTGATGTGCTTAATGTGGGAATCTGTATGTTGGTCAGTAGCTGCTGAAGCTACAGTCAGACTGGACAGTGTGTTTGGTGCGATGTAGCGGTTAGTCTTTGGAGCCCATTAAATACAGAGGCTGTTTTTCCTGCTGAGTCTCACTAGGCCGTGACAGGGCCGGAGAGGGCTGCAACGGGGGAAACAAATAGCCCAACTCATCCTGGCCATAAAGAAGGTTGCACCACAACCCAATAAGGGTCTGACGCTGATGAATGTGACCAGGGACAGAAAGGCGACCCTGGCCAGTCTCCACCAGAAATGAAACCACAGGGATATAAAATAGGTTATTATCGTCACACAGTGACAGCCAGACGGACAGAAGGGCAGAGATGGATGGACAGACAAAGTGACTAAAAAGCAGGTTGAGTAGGAAGAGCAGCAAAGATTAAGGGACTGATTACATCTGGAAAGCCCAAGGATAGATAACCTCAGAATCCCTCCTGAATCTGCAGGAGAAGGATGTGAATCATGCTTCTTGCCTGGTTCGGAGGCTTGATGTGTTCAAGTGCGTCAAGGCTTCAGCAACAAGATGCATATTCTAATGGCTGCACATAGATAGAAGAGCTGCCATCCTCCATTCAAATACAGCCACTTGATAAAGATCAAGTGCTGACAGAAAATCAAGCGCTGTGTAACCTGCGTATGCACGGCCTTTTCTCAAGGTTGACCTGCCCAAAATCACACCGTCATCAATGTCACCATTAAATGCGCACTTGAATTCTCTAAAGGACAGTTCCAGGCAAATTCAACCTGGGGCTTTAGTTTCCTAATATTTTAGGTCTAAAAGAATGAATGTGAAGATTTTCTGTTTAATTGCTGCTGTTATGCAGTAGTTCTGTCTGTCCCCGCATCGCCACAGCAGCGTATAATGGGAGCTGACGGATCTTAGGCTGTTTAGGCGATTTACATCCCACAAAACCGCATTTTTTTTCACAGCCAACGTCAGATGGCTATTCAAACATACACCGAGGGGTTTGTTTACTTCAAGAAAGTGGACATGTTTGTGAACGGAGCTGTAATACAAAGTCTCGCTAAGTTTCGTGCGATCTTGCGAAGTCTCACGCGAGAGTCAAGTTGACGCGTTCAGCATGTTTACAGGTAGAATAAACAGTAGCCAGATTTACTCTTACTACTACAAAAACATTGTACCTCAGAGTTGATATTCATATGTTGATAAAACAAACAGGAGCGCTTCAGACTACCTGTACACTACGCTGCTGTGGTGATGCGAGGACAGACCTGTAATTGTCATTTAAATGGAGAATCATATTTCTAAATATGACTTATATAATATTGTAATTTGTGCACTGTATTGTCAGTTTAACATCAAGTCTGACACCGTGGCCATGTGACTCCTCCCATAATGCCACTTATTCATTGTCCATATACATCTAAATGAAGAGATAAGAAGTAGCTGATTATTCCTGAGATAAATGTGTAAAAAGGCAGAGCACTAACAAGTGAATATTCAAAAAGCAAAGCTCCTGTTGTATCTATTATCACTATCACTAAAATACTATAAAAACTGGTGGACACGTTAGGCAACAGTGAAAAGTCACCAGCCCTTCACCAGTCATTTTATACTGTTTCTTAGTAAGAAAAGAAAAGAAAAGAAAAGAAAAGAAAAGAAAAGAAAAGAAAAGAAAAGAAAAGACAGAAATAAGATTAACATGCCTACAATCCTGAAAATAAAGTCTCATCTTATCTCATACAGTGAGGTGCAATATGGATTGGTGCAATGACATCATAAAATGCATCTCTGTTTGTTGACTTACGGGCAGAGGCATGGGCGGAGTGACAGGAGAGGGAAGGCTGCGGGCCGGTGACTGGTTGGGTCGGTGTGGTGGAGACTGCTGTGGCTGTCCAGAGGTGGAGGAGCAGGTAGAGCCTGGAGACGGGACCGAGGTCTGCTGCTGGTTGGGCGGGGTCATGTGATGCTGGGTTGGCAGCTGGTTCTGGGTGTGGGAGTGGGTCTGTTGGTGATGGTGTTGCTGCTGTTGCTGCTGATGTTGCTGTTGCTGCTGGTGGTGCTGCTGCATCTGTTGGAGCTGTTGCAGGTGCTGGAGCTGGGAGTTGAGTGATGAGGTAGCTGTTGATGAAAGGACGGAGAGTTGTTGGGTTCTTGTTTTGACTTTCGCACAAACTCACGGTATAGAGCGCAACAAATACAATTGAGTTTAGGCTGACAATGTGTCAGGAAGGCCTCATTATCTGATGAATATAGTCACACCTCAGATAGAAACACATGCACACATGGAGGTGTGGGATGCAAAGGGTGAAATGTGAGGGATGGATGTAAATTGGGTGGAGCCGCAACAAGGTCCTCCGGGCTTTTTCCTGGTAGTGAATTTAATTTTGCTAGTTTGAGGACAAAACTATCAAGCCTGACTGATATAACTGCTCTCTCTGGAGCCAAAAGTCTTCATTGTAACTTGGGGAATGTCACAATCTTTGGTTTAATGGCTGAAAATCTCATAGGAAAGAGACATCCATCTTCACTGCAAGAGTTCAGAAATAAACCCCATTAACTAATTGGATCCAATAATGGCGCGCCATGAGAACCTCATTTCAACATTTAAATGCTTATAAATTTTTTATGCTGTTTAAAAAAAAAAAAGAAAAAAAGCTTAACACTCAGGCTGAGACAGAGCAGCCTGCATGCAAATACTCACATGGACCCAGAACGTCCATCTAAAATATGATCAAAAACATAAACATAAAAATATTGTTCTCTACGGGTCCACCTCAACTTCATGGTCATTTTCTGTGGCAGCTGTTGCAAAAATATGTGAGTACAGAATTTGGTAGATCTTCTATCTTCTATCTTCTATCGTTCACACACACACAAACACAAAATCCATAACACAACATAGACAATAAATAATGTCTACACAGATGTGGAGAATTGGACCAAAAACAACATCTAAGCTGCCCTTCACAGCTTAAATAGAACAAAGGGCAACCTGAGTTTCCATACAGACATTATAGATAGAAAAGTTTTTAAACCTGTGCACACGTTCAGAGAATCGTTTCAGGCTTGTCTACTGTATATGGTATAAACATACAATATAAATCCTAACAGAGCCCCATATAGTCATTTCTGGGTCATGCAAAATGCAAAAGACAGGTATCAAAGCTTTCACAGCCACAAACAGTCAGTCAGTCTGAGTTTGTGCTGTTGCCTTTGACATGTTACACATCAAGTGTGAGCACAGCAGATGACCATGACGGGAGCCGACGCGATTTTGTGTGGAATAAAAGAGAGCAGAAACTAAACCAATCAATCCTGCTGAGGAAAAAAGTTTTTTTTATGGTACTATTGATTTGATGGTCATTGTAGCACAGGAGGAAAAAAAAAACTAATGTACAAATTATGAAGAAATTCACCTAGAAAATTAAATGATTAAAAGTTCAAATTGTAATGTTTACTGGTTAAATTATGAGTTCTATTGTTAGTCCAGTATTCTCTTTAGCTCTTTGTAACTCGTGTACATAAAAAGAAAATTGAATCCATCTGTATCTAAAATCAATCTTGAGGGTTTGGTTCATTTAAATGCACAAACTACACTATCACGCAGTATGACTATATAAATAATTATTTTTTTTAATAAACTGTTGTGATCACAAAGATTTACAGCATGCGTCACATGGACTGTTTGCTACCATGACTTAAAACACAAAGGACCGAATAACAAACATGGGGTGTTTGTGAACATCCATTGATAATGCAGCCGAGCAATTGTGAACACAGGCGTGGACAAGCTTGTATATATACAGAATCAATACACTTAAATAATTTAAGTATGGTTGTCTCATAAAATATGAATAAAACATCAGCGCAGACAAGTCTTTGATTAGTGTGGTCACTACGACTCCAGGACGGGCACAGATGAACATTTGATGAACATCAGATCATCGCCCTCTTCCTCACTCTGCAAAAGCTCAGCAAAAGAAAAGCCAGCGTCTCTTGGCCAGTAAACAGTACACTTTTACATTTCTTCTACCTCCTGACACATTGACACCTCTCTCACACCCCTACCATGAATTATATATCATCTGTGCAAACGGCGAGAGTCCAATTCTCTCTTGAAATGTTGGGGCAAGTTGTCTAGCAAGCGCTGAGCCCCTGACAGGACCGGCTCTTTTCCTTTGCAACTTCACAACGACAAAATGTTGAGCCCTATTTAAAGATGGAATAACAGGGAACAAAGACGGCAAAAACAAAAGGGGAGTAAAATGAGATTTCTGTCAAAAAATTATCGAAACCAGGCGAAGATCAAAGAGGATTGGAGAATTTCCTCCAGCGCCAACCATTACGCTGAGGAACAAGAGGCACAACAAAAGAATATGAGGCAAAAGAAAACAAATACAGAGGGAATATGGAAGAAGCCCCATGTGGCCTTATTATAAGGGCTACACCGCAGGTAACTATATTCTTTAACAGCAGTGCTTTATAAATTCTGTCATCTTGTTAAGACTGTCAGGACCACTGACCCTCCCTTCCCCTCTAACTGGGCAACTGGCATTTTGAAGCTCATTCTTTTAACCACAGCTGTCTGATTGCTTTGGTTGAGCACATAATCCAAACGGCTTGTCTCAGCTAATTGTTTGTGCTCCTTCCTCCAGCAGACACAGGGCCGAGGATGAGAGCGGGAACTTCACTTATGATGGAGAGAGGGCAAAAGGGTGCCGGGATCCTATAGTGCTCATTATATCTCCCACTGTCTCTTTGTTGTGTTTCATATTCACCAGTCCTCAGACTGCGATGCAAGCTGCGCTCCCACTTAGTCATCATGCCTGGGGGCTGCGAGAGCAAGGGTCCCACTTTCACTGTTGTCACAACTCGCCTATGTTAATGTTTATAATGAGGAATGAGCCAGATCGCGGTGGAAAGTCAAGCAGCTAAATGACACGATACAAGCTGAACTGTGGCATTTTGTGCTCCATCTGAACATTCAACAACAATCATTTGGGAGTATGAAACACCAGCACTGAGAAGTCTAAGGCCTCCAACCTCAACGCTTTGAGCAACTGTTTGCCATCTCTCTTTCAGAGCTGTTTTTTTTTTTTTTTCTGCTTCGGTGCCACAGTAGAAATCAACCGTTATCTTTGACTGTCCCAGCCCCGTCTTCTGAAGTACTGGAGGACGAAGCGAGACTGATTGTCAGAGGTCGAAAGGCTAGGTCAAAGCTGGCTCATCCGTCAGACAAAATGCTATTTTTGTTTCCTGTGTGGCTGAGGAGAGAGAGAGAGAGAAAGAGAGAGTGAGGAGAGAGAGAGAGAGAGAAGGGTGTGGGGGGGCAGACTGCTCTCTCATTACCAGCGCTATCTCAGTAGTCCCTGCCAACCCCCCTATTACAGCACTTTCCTCTCTGGGGCTGATTCGAGCTTGACTCCTTGTTTTCCTCACCATGCACAACACCTCAGTTTACAACTATTCCCTGTGAGTTATCTTATACGTCATTTGTGTGCGTGCATGATGTTTGTGTGCAATTGCAGCCAGTGTAGCCGTCCAACACCGATTCTCAACCCAAAGATGAATTCTGTGGAACATGCAGGACTGATATTAAAAAAAACTGCTACAAGAGCCCATCAGGTGTGGGGTCTTGTGGCATGTTTGATTTGGTCCTATTTTAAAGTCAGAGATCCATACAAGCTCCACACAACATCGCTGGTTCAGGTCACACTAACTGTTCAAAGACATTTGTTGATGCATTTAGGCTACATAGAAGGCATGTACGAATAAGCACTCATCATTTGAAAGTTCTTCGAATGAGCCTGGCCAAGGCCACCATGAAGAGCGTCTTGAAGTTGACAGTAATCGCATCGACACAAACAGACTTTTTTTCGCTGTAGAGTTATCGCTGTGTAGTGTGAAGTATGGTGAGGAGAAGGACAAGATGATCAGTTTGTGTTGAAGCAATTTAAGTATCTTGAATTCAAAAGGGAAAAACAGATCACAAATCTTGAAAAGATCTGAACTGAGCTCATAGAAGTGAATGCAATCCTCAAAACCTTATGTCAAATCGGCAAATAATGTGTATTGGTGCACTGTTTGTAAAGTTACTTTCCCCTAGTAGGCAGTTAAACATGTGCAGCACCTCTTTCTATTGGGCTTAGATACATAATTTAAGTCAGAGCAGAAAAATGTCTTAACTAAAGCCATGGCTACTGCTGCTGCACTGAGTGTCTCTGGTATAATTTAGGAGTGCTGTAAATTAAGAGCTAAACAGAAATTGCACAGGAGCCTGTCAGGAGTTAATCAAATTGTCCAACGTGACCCACCCTGTATTTTTAGGAACCTCTCCAGTCTAAACACAGCTGTCAGTCTTTAACAAGAGAGGTGAGAAGGGACAAACAAGCTCCCCATTACTGCTCTGCCTCACGTTCCACTATGGGAGTCCATAAACCACTGTCTCAATTGCCTTTTCAGTGAGTCACACTGATAATTACTCCACTGGAGGTAGGGAGATTTAGACTCTATGAGATCTGGTAATTATGAAGTTGGTCAAAGGAAGGTCATTTTTACACTGTGGATTAGATCGTAGCATGCGCACAGTGATGAAGTGGATAACATCACAGTTTCTTCATTCTCCAGCTCACTGTTCACTGATGGTCTCTTTTGCATCACTTGGATAACGCTCATCCAAGTAACACGAGGGTTGCCATCAATAATGATCAATAATGTTAATAATGTTTTGTGATTAATTCTGTAGATGTTCCAAAATCTTTACAAGTTCCCAGACTCAAAACTGATTTCTTAAAATGGATATAAAAAAACAATAACTTCTAGCATTTGCTGCATAAATGTAAAAAACAACAGATCAGAGAGCAGAAAAAATTCATGACACTCTCTTCAGCGACTTGTCAATTAATAAGAACATCACCAGAACTCAGATCTTAAACTCAAGTAAAATGTAAAAATAAGCCATTGCATTAAAATGCCCTCTTTAAGTTCTTCACTGCTATTGTATGCATTAGTTGGATTTATAATGCATTTATGTGTAACTAGTATTTCTCTGTTGTAGTTGCTCCAAGTGGCGCTCCTGTTTTTATCTAAGAAATATACAATCTTGAACACACACTCCTTTTACCTGCAACTCCATACAACTGATAATCAGATTTAAGAAATGGAGAATAGATTCCTACCTCGGCAATGGCTCCACTTAACATGGGGAAAATGAAACGTTAAAGGAACAAGTAAACTACTGAATAAAAACATAACTCAGAGCCACAGCAGGCAATATCAGTGTACAGCAGGAGGAGCCCAGCAACTCCACGGAAAAATACAAAATAAATACACTAAAAAACAAATTATGTCCCTCTATATACATACAATAAATACATGTACACACATATATACTGTGTATATACTGTACATTTTGAGTGTATATGTGTAAAAATATATATAGCAGTTAGATTTGAGAGGAGTCACAGAGCCACAGGATTTTAGAGACTAAACCACATCACTCACAGGGATCCAGAGATAATGCTTTCGCTTTGTGTTGCAAGGCAATATCAAGCTGTGTTGTAGAATTCTCAGTCTGAGGGAAGCATTTCAAAGAATCAAATCCTCTCCATGGAAATGTTACACATACTAGAAAATCCCTGTGCACTTGATAATGTTGCCCTCTTGGTGTTGCTTATGCTACGTTATTGATTTCCAAAGTGTGGTCCAGGGACCTCCAGGGGCCCTTGAGAGAGTTCCAGGGGGTCCCGAGCACAGTGAGATCTAGGTTGCTTTTGCTACAGCTCATTCTTTTAAAAGGAGATGTGTGACGGCTGTTTTGATTTTCCCTTTTTCTGCCTTTTAACACTGACATGCTGGGGTGACGACACACCATCATTTCATTAGCTCTCTGCTTAACAGTACATTTAATACATGAATATTTATACGATCTATACTCTGCAATACTGTTTCATTCAACAGTTCAAATCACTAATCAAATTAAATCAATGACCAAACCAGCTGGATCTCTTGTACATACTGAGAATGTCCTGCTGCTTTTGGACACAGAGGAGTTTCACTCTTATTTCAAATGCTACTTACAGTATGTAATACTGTGGTACCCAGTAAGGGGTCTCTTGCTTTTGTCCTTGAGAGTCCAGAAAGTGTTGGACCCCCCTCCTCTTCTTTAAAAAAGTGTCTGTCTGCTTGGCAGGACAGACTGGGTTATTACAGCGTGTTCATGGTCCCATCATGTGTCGTCAGACCAAAGCGGAGGCCGCGAGTAAAAGCCTCATGCAAAATTTATGTTCATGCGGCTGTTTCAGTGGGTGGAAAAATCAATATTGCGGGCCTGATGCACGGAGATGACTGAGTGCTCTCTGACTGACAGTAAAAGCTGAGAGAGATTGAGGGGCTACATTTACTGCTCTAGAAATGGAGTGGAGTGGAGTTGCCCTAATAGTCTAGTTCACCTTAAATTTGAATTTCATTGCGGATTATTTTGGTAACAACTTGGATATTAGGAGCTTGAAGAAATCATGCCATTAGAGAAGAAGACAGCAAATGAAGAAGCAAGCTTGTTTCAAACCCTGTAAAACACATCTCGCATTGTGGTTTCTGAGCAGCTACAGTATTGTATATTATGAGGTTATTAAGCCTTCCCTTCCTTTCCAACTTAGGCAGATATAAAATGATTGTAGAATAATCAAAAGGCAATGTGGGTACGAGGAGGACATCATAGGGCTTTTGTTCTATGCTGCTTCGCTTACATATGCTTTTGATAGTGTGCCACATACCCACAGTGCATTTGGGGAGGAATGTGAGAAGAGAGTGAAAGAAAGTGAGAAAAAGAAATTCAGTGGGATGAAATAACCCCAAACAATGGGATTTGCTTTCCATTCTTCTGCCTCCATCTTCTGTCTTTAATTATTCCCTTTGGTTGTCTGAGGGAGCGTGTAAGCACTTTCACACAGCACAACATGCCCAGCAGCACAACACTGTCTGCCTTAGTGATGTGGAGACTTCTGAGTGACACTGAGCCTCTTGTGATTATTAATGCTGTTTAATACAACACAGAGCAGCCACTATGATTGAGGGAAAAAACAGATTTCAAAATACATGCATTCACAATGCAATGTGAATGGAATTATGTACTACATGAGCACTGCACTTGAGATATGATTCCCCCCTGCAACATAAACAATGTGTACACCATGAAATGAAGGCTAATGTTTTGTAGATGCAACACTGAAAATGTGTATTTGATAACAAGTACCTAGTCTGCTCTATTTTGTACACAGCGTTTAATGGAACCTCAGCTGATCCTGGTGGGATCCTTTGTGCCGGTTTAGTAGTTTCTTCCTGAATCGCATATGAGATATTTGAGAGCCCAGAACGATGTATGATGAATGAAGTAGCATGCTACTTATACGCTTATCGTGCTCACTGACTAGCAACAGGTTCAGCAAAGGGCAGCGGCAGTAAATGAAATTCCGCACCGGGACAATATATCATCAAAAGAAATGTATGCACCCGAAACTTACAAGCCTTCTTCAGATGC
>OMNW01009176.1:14888-29661 GCA_900303245.1 Selene dorsalis
TCAGATGCACTGTGAATCATTTGTACTGTTATTTTTGTGCAATTATGGAATATGTGTAACTTGAATTCAGAACAAATCATTAGCATGTCTGCAACAAGTGAAACACCAGGGGGTAAAATTTACTCACATCTCAGCTTCAAAAAAGACATCAGAGTATAAATCATGAGTCTCAAGGGAGTGTGTCTGTGTTCATATGTGCATGTACAGAAAACCTGCGCATCTGCCTGGCTGTAAATTTGTGTGTTTGATTCCCAGCCTCTCATCGCCCCTCTGTATATTTTGATTGGTGATTTTTTTCTTCTTTCCGTCGCCAAACTGTCACAAAGGCAGTAACCCCGCACGTTTCCAAGCTGCTTATTGAAGACAAACAATAAACTACTGGCAGATATCAATGGCAGAGATGAGAACCCGGGTGCCATATCTGCTGGGACTGCCTGGCGAACCTGCCTCTGCCTGCGCTTCATCTCCAGCAGCACCTCTCACTCTCAATTATTTGGCTGCTGTCACAACAAATCAATCAAATTACCGCTCCAGGACTGTGTGCAGCTGCTCCTATTGCACCGCTAGTTGCATTAGCTTTGAAATGTATGAGGTCTACATTTTATCACTGTTATTTATTTAATGCAGCTCACTCCCTTGTGAGTCATCTTACAACCACAGCAAAGTTAAATCATTAAAGGACGACGTGGGATACATACTGCTTGAGAACACTTCAAATTAAACAGCGATAAGGGAGAAAGGATGGGGCTGGCCTCTATTGTGTTAAGATGGCAGATGTTGATGTGAGGAAAAAAGGACTTCTTGCACAGGGTCCCATTAATGCACTCCTCTGCTGACTGGATGTGCAAACAAACAATAGCTTATCTCTTCCCTTATTCCAGAATGATTTGGCAAATATACACATGAGGAAAAAAGAGGCCCACAATGAGCAACTAGTGCGGCTATAACAAGCCCAAAAAGGATGTTTCAAGTTCTCCAGCTCCGATAATGTAATGGGTAAAGGGACACAGAGGCATTCCCACAGCAGACAGGGGTTAAGTCAGTGGCCCAGCCCGGTGCGCTAACCTCTTAAAGGAGCAGCAGTCAGCTGAGGCAGAAGAGATGCACTCTGACATGTCTAACTAGTGTGGAAACATTTGGCTCTTCCCCCAGGAGCCCACCCTTTGGTGGTGTAATGAGCAGAGTGATTTCCCTAATTTGTATCATACCAACACCCACAACCTGCAAACGACACTGCTGAGCATTTTCATCAGAACGGCAGACATGCCTTTGATTGGCACTGACACCGGGTCTCATTACTGCAGGTGAGTGGGATGCCGACCTTTATCAGGAAGCCTGAGTGCTGTTTTGTGTTTCTTGCGGACGAGTACAGAGGAACAATGCTCTCACCTCACCATTAGAACTCGGCTCTCTGATGTGATGCGCTGCCTGGCTTTCTGCTGAGAGCAAATAAGATGGGATATGCTTATTAATATGAAAGAGCTCCAGCAAACTAGCTTCTTGCATTACCTTTGAGTGAGTCATGGAGAAGAGGAGTAGACAGATGAGACTTTGTTCTGCTTCCTCCCATTGAGCATTACATGTACAGTGCTTTGATACAACTACTTTTACAAGTATGGTAATCATGCTTTGCTTGTGATACAATCATGTGAAATGAAAACCTATTAGAATGCAGCGGCGTGGAGTTGGTGCCTTATCTAACAACTAAAATCTGTAGATGTTTTGTCTGCATCAGTTGTGCATACTTGTGTTTAAAAATGTGAAAATCATATATGATTTTTTTTATTCATATGAGCTGTCATATTTACAGACCTCTAGCATGACCCAACCTAGTTTTTGCCTCTGTGAAGTCAGCTAGAATTGTGTGCACTCTGTCACAAAAGATAACTTTCTCCCTTCTTTAGTTTCATTGGGAATTTGTTTTTACTGCATGTTTGCAGGCATAAATCATTCTGACAAATAACCAGTTACACTGGTGCCTGTGTTTACTGAGTCTGCCACAAGATGCTGCTCAGTTTTATTTAAGCAACCGCTCCAACTTTATAGCACAACCCCATTACAGTGATAGTTATTCATCACAGTCTGAGAGAGCTGCCCTCCTAAAGCTCACAGCGGTCCAGCAGCTTCCCTTCTGTCAACATTCATTCTTACAGCCAGCTCTGATTAGCACAATCAAAACCATCCAAATGCTGTTACCCCTGCTTGTTCGGATGTTGTCTTCTCATTCAATGTCCCATAGGAAGGCTCGTTGTAAAAATGTAACTAAACAACGAAGCAGAATTCATAAATACACCTAAAATACCCACATTTGGCCTAATCTAATATTGTATTGAAAGGGTAAAGTCTGAATAGTGTCAGACAACCAGCATACCAGCTCTCGTGTTAAGTACACAATTCCTCCACCCACAACTGCCCATTCCCCAAGACAAACAGCCTTATTAGTTGGTCATTAGTCGCCTCATTACATTTAAATACAGCCATTGGCTGGGCTCCTCTTGGAGTCTCATTACTGTGCCTCACAGTTGTCTTGTGTCTGATCTGACGCTAATTAGCTAGCAGCATGAGTGCTGTAAAGCACACTTGCTCCTGAGGTCGTGAAATGAGCCGACTGCTCCCCGGCGACAGCGTGGCGCTGTATTATATGTGTGATTAATCAGGCCCGGGGACCCAGAGGGGCTGGGAGAAGAAGCGACAGGCAAGCGGGGGCAGAGGCCAGAGTTGCAGTTGTCTGACAGAGGTGCTGTGCCAGCAGGCCTCATTCAGAGGAGCTGTGATGAACTCAGACAGGGGAGAGTGGAGGAGCGCCGTATGGCCAGAGGGGCCCGGACACAGTCAAGACATTTAGCTTCACTCGTGACTTGTGTCACTTTCTCTCCATGGAGGTCCCTTCAATGCATCCCCTTCAGATAAGACGATGTGCGAACAGGCAGTCTGTCAGTCCACACGCTTAAAAAAAGATCTGCCACAGAGGCATTTCTCCGCAACAGTTTTTTTTTTCACTATCTCTCATGGACGGGGAGGGTTATCAGGACATTGGACTCCAGACTATGTGTTGGTTTGTCTGGCAGTGGACAATAAGGATGACTGAGAGGTGTTTGTTTTGGCATTCTGACACCCTGACAATGTGTTTGTCGATCAGTTCATCAGATCACTGAAGCCTCTGGGTTGTCCCTCATGCACCAGTAGGAAGATCTGTTGAAGTGTGAGTCAGACAGGCCTGCTGGGCCCATTATCGTCCACTAGTGACGGATACATTGAAGGCCTCGCTGGATAGATGTGGGTTTATTAAAAGCTCTGCCCAAAGCGATGGCTGCTGTTATTTATGCATGTTTGTGTCCATTAGGCTTCTACCTCCACATTTCCTCACTCAGGGCATCTGTCCATCCATTTCCCCACATGAAGGGAGCCTTCCCTGCACTTTGTGCTGCACTGGCATTATTGTAATCTCCATCCTAAAAACACACTGCTTTACATGTAGCCTGGCATCTTTTTACATTAGTGCGGCTCTCTCATCCAAGATTTATGACCGACTGTTTCCCCATCCATCCCTCAATCTAATGGTATAAAAGAGACAATGTTTTAAACATTAAAATGAAAACCATTTACAACTATGATCAAAAGAGAACACTTGGGCATTAAAGTTTTAAAGGCAAGGATAAGTACAGCCATGTGGATGGACAGATGAGGTGGAAAAGAGATAAAAAAGTGAAGTACAGAGCACTCATATGCACAGAAAAGAGGCATAAAGTGCTTTTGCTCTGCACTGCAAAACGCTGACCTGTAATTAATATGGTTGTTCCTCTGGGCAAGTTGAGGATGGCAGCTTTTTGGGATACAAACCCCTGAAGGATTCTTACCTGCTCAAAAGCTTTGTAAAGCGTTTTTATTAAAGAGAAAACAAAATACTGTTCCATGCCATCCACTGGAAGTATAAGCAGCTGTCATTGGCAGCAATATTTGTTGTCTTTATCTCTAAAAGTTCCTGATAAATAAGGTGTTCATGCTCTACAAATCATGCAGAATACAGAACAATACCGAACTGACCATGCAACAATGGACTGATATACCAGCTTCATAATGTAGCCGAGTTAGTTTTCTTTTTTTCCTTCTAGGTTATCATGCTGACCTTGTGTTGTAACACTAATGAGTTTTTTCTCATCTGTTTGCCACATTCCCTTACCTTGCAGGTTCTGGAGGGGGAGTGTCATGATGCCCCCTGCAGCAGCAGCAGCCACCAGGCTCTGGATGTTGGCTGTGGGCAGGGAGAGGACCAGGCCCTGCTGGCCGCCCAGGTGCCCGCCTGCGTTGAAGGGGATGAGGATGGGCTGGTTCATGCCTGGCGCCGTCCCAGACATCACGCCACCTACTGCATTGGCCAGCTGCTGCGCCACCAGGAGAGACTGCAGGACACACACACACAAAACACGCACGCAGAGACACAGCCACAGTTTTATTGAAGATAGTTTTTAGTGTTATAAAAAATGTATGAATAAAAGTTATTTTGCACAAGGCATGTAAAATAAAGTCTTAATATGAAAAATGTAAGTGTTTATTTTGGAGAAGAAACATTTATATACTTAAAAAGGATGCAATACAAGTCTGTATTATTACAAAACCATTAATGCTAGATAACCTACAACTGTGAAACCCTGTTCATGTAGAATTAGATGATGTGGTTAAAAGACATTTTTGAAATTAATTAAATATCAAATAAAATAATATAACTAGTTAAGTCTTTTACACTATTAAATTATTACATAACACAGACTCTTAATATGTGTAATATAAAAGAACGTCAGATTTAAATTACAGAACAAACGATAACATTAGATGTAGTCTCGTAGTCTGTCTTGTCCTACTTGTGTGCACTGCAGAACTCTTGTTTTGGCCAAGTGTAATACAGAACATATTTGCTTAACTGATGAATGCACATATTTTGCACATATTTTCTACCCTGGGGGTTTTAATGAAGACATGGAAAGCAGTAAAGGAGATGTCATAAACTTGACTTTATGACCAGTGATTGTGTTTTGATGAAAGCAGTTGTTTTGCAGCTGAATTCTGTGCTAAGCTGTGGCGCAGACTGACAATCAAAACATACTGCCGTTGGTACTTAGAGAGATCAAATCCAATTTTTCTGTAAGAGCTGAGAAGTTTTCTTTCACAGAAATGCAGAGTGATTTATGTTTCATCCCATTGAACAAATTCCTGGTACCATAGCAGTGTGTCTGAAATGCACAGTACTATTCAAAAAAAAAGTGGCACTGCTTTACTCTTTTGATGAGGGATATAACACATCACTCTCATCTCTTCATGTATCCATTCATTCATATTAGTTAAAGTGGAATCGGTGCAGTCATACCCATAGAGGAAAAGATATGTTATCAGAAGTATCGCTCTGAGATATTTTGCACAGTAGAAGATCTCTTCAAATGCATTTTCCGAGGAAGTGGGTTTGGAAATACACCAACACATTTTTCATCGAGAGCTTTGAGCCAGAAGTGGGAAGGTTTGTACCATGGCTGAAATCTCCATGAATACACAGGGAACGACATGTTAAATTTCATTCATTCTCATAAAACCTTTTTTTCAAATTATGTCAGCACTGGAGCATGTCAGACCGAATTTGCACAGGGGCTGCGAGACAGGAGATGCTGAAGATGCTGCAAAATCCAACGGAATTACTCTTTAAACATTGAATTGAATTGTTTGGAATAAAACTAATAAAACAACATTGTCAGCTTGTGTTGTGTCCACAGTAAAGCAGCCTTTAGACGTTGCCGGGTGAGCCTGGTTGCGCTGTGTTGACTCCTGCACTGTGACTTAAGTTCACAAGCCTTTAACTCCAATTGTCAGCTATCTGCTTCTGTTTTGCATGGTGTGTCTGCAGCTTGTGCAGGATGCAGAGCGGGCTGACTGGTGCGAAGAGCCCAGCACACACCCGAGTCTGGTGCTCCTAGGTGACAGGCGTGTCACTGTGATAACCCTGCGTGGTGCGGAACGCCTGCACCCACTCCGACACACATGCGATCGCAGTTTAAGAGGTACGAGGTCACGTGAGTTTAAAGCCACAAAACACGGGGAGATCTCAGGGTGAAATATCTGCACTGAAAGACAAACGAATACCTGTTTGTTTTTTCTAAGCTGTTAAAAGAATGAAAAAAAAAAGCACTCAGAGGTGATTGTTGCTGGCAGGGGTAACTACACACACTGTATAGGATTCCTCTTTCTCAACATTTGCTTTGATACACAACAACAGTGCATAACCAATGACAATATCTGACGCTTCTGAGAGCATTCAGAATGACATTTGCCATTAACTTTAAAAAATGAATTAATAATTCGGCCGCTCAAAGAATCCTCAAAGGACAATAACAAAGGCGACGTTTGTTAGCTGCAAGTGACATATGTTTAATCTCGTGTTTTAAACTAAATTTAATCTTGAATCGAAGCAGCATATAATCAAAGACACTCTTTGAACATTTCATCTCTGAGCCAAACAAAATGAGATTGCCAAGCTTGACAGCAAAGGCAGCCTCACATAGAAGGGAATAACATTAAAAGACAATTCTACAATTATCAGATGTAGCCCTGATTTATTTATCATTACAGGCAGCTTTGGAGAAGCGCGCAGCTGTTAGGCACATAGGCAGCTGCCGAGAGAAAGCACTTTGGAGATGTATTTTTTTTAAGCCTGCAAGAGTTCTTGGTCTTTAGGCTGTTTGTTGTGCCAGTTTAAGACTGATTTTTATCTCCATCTGTGGTGAGAACACTGTATGTGCACATATCAAATCAGAGATAAGAATAAATTTAGCGTGAACATAATTAGCGTAACTCTGCAGCCACACAGCAAGCTTTCACCAAAAGAATCTCCCAGCATCACTCATCTAGATTTACAAGCACTTCCCCTTCTGCCTTTTTGCCTGATACTCTCACTCCTCTTCTCCATAGGTGATGCTGGAAAGCTGCTGTACAGTGCTTGGCAGGCCTGACAGCTGAGTGTTGAGAAGTGGTCTCCTAGGGGCCACACTGACGCATAGAACTGGGTGTGTGTTGGGCTCTGGATGTGGAAGCAGCCCCACTCAGGACTGGATGTGGAACCCAGCCTCTCTGCCCATCAGGGGAGAATAGGCCCTTCTATCTGCTTGGCAGCTCTGGCACTGAGAAATTGCCCATAATCACCCAGATAGCAGACTTTTGTCATCCTAACTGCGAGTGGGAAACAGAAGGAAGGTGGATTCATGTTGGGTAAACTACCATCGGATAATGGTTGTTCGAACAATATCCGGCTCTGGAGCGAGAATCTATCAAAACATATTGATCCTGGAACAGGAGAATTGGGTATGGCATGCGGAGCGCCTTTGTTTCTGAAAAGTGTTAGCTTCACAGAGACTGTACTGACAGCATTAATATATTAGATGGTGACTGTTGAGAGCTGCCTGCTGAGGCTCAGAGTCTTAACTGTTGCCTGCTCGAGATGCTTTCTCTTTTGTGTTTATTTCTTATCTATTACCAAAACAGCGGCTTTTACCAGCAAGGGTATGTGTAATCAGAAAAGTGCTTTTAATTAAGCTCATTCTTTATCTCCACTTGCAGCAGATTGACTTTTTCCACCGGGGGATTTCTCACCCTGCAAACCAACCCAGCAAAGCTGAACGGCTTTTCTCCTCTCATGTTTCCTCTTTTGTTTATCCTGATGAGGATTGACTGTCATTGAGTAACACTGTGCGCAGAGAGAATGGCCTTATTAAAGCGGGTGAGGAAACCTGACACTGTGTGTGTGTGTGTGTGTTGAGCGGTGACATTGAGCAACACTAATGAGATAGATGTTCATTAAACACCGGCGAGCCACCAGGCCAATAAATCCAATCAGATAGGACAATGCCTGATTGAGCTATTAACAGGGCTGCAGGCTCGGCCTCTCTGCTCCCCTGCTTGTTTTGACAAGGCCTGTATTGTCAGCTCATTACTGCCACAACTCAATTACATTTGAAGATGATGTGTGATGACAAATAACATTACAATTTCACATTTTTGCTGGGAATGATTCCTGGTGTGGCAGTCACTGAAGGTGTTCCGTGTTACATTTCACTCAGTGTGTTCAAATGCACTGAAATAATATGACCAGAAGCGGAGCAACACTGTAAGCTGATTATTGAAGCTGTCATGTAAACACCTTAATCTTTCTGTCATTACAGCTTTGATCAGAGTAAACACAGCAAGATTAACAAGGCTGAGTTAGTAGTCAGGCTTTTGCATTAATCCTGGTGTACATAACTTAGTTTGGCTCCCTTTGGGTATCTTTATTCAAAACACGTGCAACAATGATCAAGAGAAAACAGAGCAGTGTGGCTAAAGAAGGCAGAAAAATAAACATTTTCAGGCCTTTAGGCTGGACACAGGGGGCTGTTAGAACAGTTCAAACTAGGGGCAGATGATATGATGATTTTATTCTGTGATCAGTCTTGAAGATGTGCATGATCTGCCTTTGAAGCAAATCATAGAGCTTGTGGCATTTTACCATTGTCCCAACTGTGCTTGGTCAACTCTAATGATGTAGATCCAAGCCACCTTCACAAACAAACAGAGGGAGCTGCTACTAAATGGCTGTGCTGATTGGCCAAATCATATCACGTGTCTCTGTCGTAGGGTCTCTACCATGCGTGTTGTGTCTGGAAAACATTTCAGTGTGAGATAGCAGCCTGAGGAGCTGGTGCCAAAGAGGTTTTGGTGTCAGTAGTGTGGCAGAGGTTCAAGTTATTAGTGAGCACGGTTGGTCATTGGTCGAGAAATTATAACAAATCTATATAACCACTTTACGAGAAAGCATCCAAGTGAACATGCAGGTCGACAAGTACAACCTCACTCTTCTGTATCTCACAAGGTCCTGAATCATATACAGTTAATGATGACAATAAAAATAGCTATTGATGGAAAAGGGGTGACTGAGGACAATGTGGGATTTAAGGAACTGATGAACATGACCAGAATGACAACAGTGTATATGATATAGTATTCTGATTTAAATGCTACAAACAGATACATCTACAATCTGGATAATGATCGACTACCCTTAGTTTGAATGACAAAAATGCACCTGGGAAAACCAATGAAATATAATAACCAATGAATACCCCAAAAGACCTTGTCTCCAGGAGCACCAGTCTCCTTAAAACTGGATTGGAACAAGAGGGATACAAAAAGACAAAATACTCTCCTCTCTGGTTTTACATGCACCACCCAGGATTTTGTGATATTAGATCTGATTGTTACTTACTTAGTCATCATGAATATTTAAAGTTATGGAGGAATAGTTCAGTTTTTGCAAATCCTGAAAATGAGCTAAGAGGGAAATCAGGGAATGCGTTATCAGTGACTAAGCGCCAGGTTAAGTTTGTCAGATCCTCTCACTCACCTGTGGTCCCATTGGGTATCCTGGGTGAGACTGGCCCAGTTGACTCTGCTCTGAGGGACTGCTGCTGGCGTCAGACTGAACCGAACCGTCTCGAGCTCCTGAGAGAGCAACGGGGATCCGGGTAGGAGCATGTAGAGAGAGGAGGAGAAAACAAAGATCCCACCTTAGACCAACATAGTAAATATAAGTTGATTTACATACAACACAGGCCACGCTGTGATATTACAATACCCAGCGCTGTGCGCAACTGAGGAGGGCAGCTGGGAAAGGAGGGGAATTTGTATTTAAGTGTTTTATCAATAACTGCTGAAGAACTGTATAAATTACCAACCAGTGGAGAGGCTCATTGATGGGAGATGATGCATACTGGCGGGTCCCCGATGGCCTAGATTACTGCTGAGAGATAGAGCTCCACCACAAACGCTGTGGCCATATTATTCAGCCATTTACATCACTGAGTATCACTCATCTAACCCCCCACTCCCTCCTCCTGTTCTGAGCCTGCAGCTACTAGACACAATTAGACCTGTTTGCTATGAGGGCAGAGTAGAGCAGAGCAGACAGGGACATGATAATAAGCTTGCTGATGGCTTCAGGGAGAATAAAGGACACCAATGATTGGATATCATCGCAATCCCTATCTCACAGAATCTCTCCGCAGCGCACCAAGTGCAGCCAGCTCTGAAAGGTCTGAGAGGCTGCCGTGACCCTCACCCTTTGACCCCGCTGATATCAAGATCACACAGTGTCCCACTGGTGACACAGAGGTTTGTGGAGTGCAAAGATGAGGAAATCTGGCGGAAAGAATTGTCAGAAAAATGAAATGACGCTTGGATGTCTTTCACCAAAACGACTCCCCAGAAGAAAGACACCACCTGACAAAAAAAGACTTGATTAATTACCTTAGATTGGCTGAAATAATTGAACTGGAAGAGCACTTACATCTGACTAAAAAGGAAATGTGTGAGAGCTAGAACCTAAGAAAATATTACTGTGAAAATGATGAAAAAAAGACTGGCTGATTTTCTGGTAAGAAGAGCGAATTCTGTGATTTTATAATTCTTTACATTGTAAAAAAAAAAAAACTGACAGACAGAAGGTACAAAACACAAGAGTTGAAAAGATGTTGTAGTTGTGAGCTTCAGAGGATGAATGCGCTTTGAATAAGTCGGTGAAGGTGTTGTGCTGCAGCAACCAAATCTCAAAAACCCATGTGCGCATATAAACAAAGAGCCCTGTTCTTTTAGTGATGATGGACAATATCTACTGTACTGCTCATCTCACTCAGGTAGGTCAATAAAAACCTCATGACTTTTACTGGCCAGCCTTAACCTGGGTAAACATTCGTCTTTGACCTTCAAGCAATAATCCAAGGTATTTAAACTTTTTATTCAGACACATGGTTATTGAGTGACGGTACGTCTCAGTGCTCACCTCACATGTTTCTGGAGGAAATTCACAATAATAACACACAATATCTACAGATATACAGATAGTGAAATCATGGATTTAAAAGCTTGGTCTAAGTACAGCTACATAGCTAAAAGTCCAATTATTCCTAGCTCCTGGGTCAATTTACAGCCACTATACTGTAAATTTTACTAATCTAACTTAAAAACATCACTACAATCATTTTACAAAAAGGTTACTTGCTGCTTTTATTGTACAAATGTCCTTTGTAAATGTACTGTCATCTTCTTAAAAACGCTTTTGCCTTGAATAAAGTGGATGTTGTGGACGAAATCAGGCCATCGATGTGGAAACGCATCTGAAGGCTACACAACCTTGTTAACTACACAATGTTAGCAATGAGGCAAAAAAAAAAAATCAATTTTCTTGAATTGAATATCTCAGCTTTTAAATAAAAGAATAAAACCTCAATGTATTGTGTTGTTTTATTCATGGATGAATAGTTTTGTTGTTAAACGTACAGGGCATGTAGTGGTTTTCTGCTCCTTTTATGAAAGCTTCATAAAAATGACACTATTGAATAGCCTCGCCAGGAAGATCTCATTGCCTGTCAAGTATATTTAAGTATAGTATATTTAACTTCCCTCCGCCAACTAAAATCATTTCAGCTTTACATAAAATCCAAATAATTGGTGAATGGCATGACCTAACAAATGAACCTCAAGCATTTGATGGTTGATGTGAAAGCCCAAGGGGAAGCCTGCTTTTCTGGCTGGTTTCTACCTCTGAGTGGCTGGCCCTGCTTCTCGATGAAGGTCCACATCCTCACGCTTATCAGCCTCACAACGCACTGGATGTTTTGACAAGCCAGTCTCTTTTCACCAATTATTTCACCCATAATGGATCACGTTGTGCACAGCCCCACCCTGTGCACTTAGTTTCTGGAATAAGATCAATCTTAACATACAGGGAAGACTCTGTGACTGTATTAGAGTCGATATAAAACTGCATATAAAAAGGACAATATCATCATAATCAGCTGCATAATCTGATACACATTGATGCATATTATGAGACCGCAAATTCTTATACCGGATTTCATTATTATTGTATTGTCTCTAAGCGGTTAATTCCCACTTTAAACGTTATTAAATTAAAGTCATTTCTTTCCTCCAGCCTAGAAGCAGTCTGATTTTCATTTACAGCAACTCAAACTTTTCAACCATCTCAAAGGCAATAGTCTGAATACAGCTGCCACAATGTGATAACAATAATAAACCGAGTGGTGCTACTAAACAACCTTTATGCCAATGAATTGTCCAATTATCATCATAACAAAGGCAATTAGCTTAATGAAGATACTATGATAAAGGAAGGAGACTTAATAATATCATTGATAAACTCCACACAGTGTGGCTCCTGACTGCAGTTAAGATATTGGTCATGAATAATGTATTCTATCTGACAAACAGTGTGGGAGACTTACTGAGTAACGATTCCTTGATGCCTTTCATTGCTTCATTTCACAATAACTTAGAAAGCTTCATCCCCTTGCAAATATCTGTAGCGTTAACACGTTTATCGCAGAGGAAAAATCAATAATAAATAAATACACATGCACATCTTTCCCCAAAGGATTTGTGTAATTTCTTTAACTAAATTAAATAGCTGACAGGAGAAATACCCAGGGAGTCAATCTTCAATTCTTTTTTATTACTGGAATCTTCATACGTGTTTTGCCTTTCTTTTCTTTCAAAAAAAATCTACTTATCCAATGTGAATGATTCTTAAATGGATTTCCAGATGGAGATTAGTACTGTACACAGGGAAAAAAAAAAGAGAATATCTCGATCAAACCTTTACTAAAAAGAAACTCCTTTGATGCTGTGATTATACGCAGGTCACACGATGGATAAAATGGAATGAATGGACGTATTGATGTGAGGAGAGATGAAAGAAGAGGCCAAACGGATGAAAGAACAAGCGACGCACATTCAGCATTGCTTTACATTTATCTAGGACATTCAAGGTTCGTCTCTTTTTTAAATTTCCTGAGCAATTTAATTGCTGTTGTAATAGCACTAGTACGCTCATATCACATATTCACTAAATAGCAAAAATGTTTTCTAGCTCTTAAATAGACATGTACACAATATGTTTTTTCGTGGGTTTAAGTATGAGGATAAAATTATTTACACACGCTAAGTCTTAATTAATTCTAAACTCATCCTCATCCTGACATGATCAGTGACATTTTTATTTTGTACGCGAAATAATTATATTTTTCAGGGGGCAGAGGGTGCAATTTGATGTGAGTTATGTCATGGAAATATTGCCGATATCCACCACTATATAAATTCTCTTTCATTGATCACCAAAGTGGCCACTGGAGAGCAACTTTCAATGCCACACAAGGCGGCTGGCCTCTCTGTGCTGTGTGTGTGTGCAAGTGTGTGGGGAGGGGAGGGGGCAAAGAGCTATATTTATTTGACTTCATTCGGCCTGTCTTAATGCAGGGTGCCCCAAGGACTACACCACAAAACAATTAGCCTGGATTTCATAAAGCAATCAGCATGCCACCTTGTCTAATGCAACCGCTTCATACATTGACAGTCTGAATAAAATGGGCGTTATTGAAAGCTTTGTGTTCATGTTAGCTTTTGCCTCAGTGCATTTATGAATCAATTTTTACCCATAAAAGAAGCTTTAACACTTAAGCTATTTTAGTGGAAATGCATTATGTAAGTTGTCAAATGTACGAGAGAGGCCTGGTAACGATTCAGGCTATTCAGAATGAACAGCCAACCCCCATTTTTATAATGGCCCTTTTGAAAAATGTCTGGCTGAGTGCATGTTTTTGCTATGTTGTCAATCATTTTGCCACTGAAATCTAATCCGTAGAAAATAATTTCACGTTTAAAAAGAGTGGAGATTAAAAGTTAATAAACTTCTTAATTGTCATTGTGCGTGGGATAATCACAGTTGAGGTAATTACAGTGCAACATGCAAAACTATTGCATGATTCTATTCTATTCTATTCTATCCTAATGTGTGCTGTGTTGTTGATCCAGAACCTTTATGTTGGTCAGGGATCTGTGAACTGTTGGAGCGGGAGGGTTGGGCCCAGAAAAACAACAAGCCACATCATACAAAAGGTTTAATTCCATCAATACACGACCAATTGTCCCAGATTGTTTGACCATTGATTTTGTTAATACCACTTGGAAAGTTGATGTGGTATTGCAGAGAGAGCCGAGAGAAAACAAAATGTAACACGACAGATCATTTCACTTTCATTTTTCTATCTGAAGCTGCCTGGAATAAAGTCCAAAAGGTAATCTAACATCTATGCGTAGTGCTGTATAGAGGAGTGAGCAGCTTATAATATGCAGTGTGGGCTTTACAGTGATTTACTTAACTCCTTGTAGAATGCAAGAGAGTCAAAATCACCAGTGATTTAGCTCAGTGTTTCATTACTCCCACCAAAGCCCTCAACAATAACACAGGGCATAATCTGCTGCCAATAACTCCAGGTGCTCTTAGTCAGATGGCTCCCTCTGGACTGGCAGGGAAGTAATACTCTGTTTAGAGGCTGGGGTGGAGAAGCTGCTAGGGATAGGTCAATAGTGTTTCTGAGGATAGAAAATCACCAGAGACTGACTTTTGAGTGGCTGCCTGTAACACTATTAGCTACATTATGGCTACTGCTGCTGCTAGGAGAGCTGTCATTTTCTTAATTAAGAGCCCAGCGCAGGGGCATGAGGGAGAAGAGGCCACGGCAATCTCTGCGGGCCTCCAACATTAAAGCCTGATTCCTCATTGCTCAAGGGTGTAGACCTTACAGGGGAGGGGGAAAAAACTCTGTCATTCATTATTCTGGCACAAAGTGGAATTATGGAGTTAAGGAATTACATAGGAGGAGGTGCCGTAGAGTGTGCCGAACAGAAA
>OMNW01009179.1:0-10181 GCA_900303245.1 Selene dorsalis
GGCGTGGCCAGGTGGAAAAGGAGGATTTATGTGCTGGGTGGAGAAAACGGCTCCCGGTTCTATGACAGTGTGTACTGTTGGAAGCCCGGCTGGCGCAGCTGGGTCCAGAGACGTGAAAAACTCCCTGGCGACACCGGAGGAGTGAGCCAGTTTGGGTGCACCACTCTAAAATTCCCTAAGAAACACATCTTGTCCAGACTGAGACTAGCCAAAGAAAACTGCAAAAAGGCAGCTGACTAGCCTGACAGGGACCAGTATGACTGAAGTCCAGGCAGCTGTTCATGTGACACAGAGATGAGCTCCAGGCTGAGTAAGAATTAGCTCCACCTTGACCTCATGAAATGTTGGTTTTCAGATGAAATCACAGGGAAGAGACCATTTTATACAATAACAGTGTGGCCACAGAGCAGAATATTTATAGACTGGGCGCAGGCAGATCTTACAACTTTTATCATAGTCAAATTTACAGGCAGAGAGCAAGTGGAGCCAGAAAGTGGTTAAAAACTACTGGCAAACGCGCACCTGAATGTAACCTAATCCACTAGTACACAGCTAAGTCCTTTGAGAGAAAGAGAGAGAGAGAGAAAGGGGCCTTTTAATTATAAACCCACATTGTAATGTTGTTAGGTGTAATATTTTTTTTTAATCATTTCAATGCTGTGAAATTTCTGCAGTCTACACACAGGGATACCTGCACATTTCTGACAAGGCTATGTTTCACTGATTTGCCTAAACTAAATGGCCTGAACCAAAAAAAAAAAAAAAACCCACTTCTGCCGCTTCGGATTAATAGTTTCAGTCTGCTTATTTGCAGCACACCCTGGAAACTGACAACACAGAACATCTCATCGCAAAGGTGTTGGTAGTCGTTGCTTCTGTGAATGAAATGAATCCTGTTTGTCCTTCGAGTAATTCTCAGAAAACAAAGGTTTTATGGTGCAACCTTGTGCTTTGGCTACAATAGACATAAATATTTATACCTTTTTTTTTCCCACTTGAGCATTGTATCCTCTGCTGTCTCATTATAGCATTGCTTTGCTGTTTAGTCTCCTGCTGTCTTGTTGCTACCTGTTGTCCCTGGGGGGATTTTCCCTCCTTTGTGATTCTCCACAAACTTTCAACTGTATTTTTTTTCCTTATCCACAGATGTCTGCCTGTAAATCCCCCTCAAATTGTCACCGCAATTAAGGGCTATACAGACAACTTTGACTTGAAAGGAAGCACATCACATGAAACATATCATGAAATAATTATTTTTTCTCTATTACTTGGGGCCATCAGTGTTTTTACTTTGAATCAACTGTGACAACATAGAAACCACATTTTTTTCAGTCATAATCAGTATTATTAACAAAATTTAGCATACATTTCATCTTTTAATTCATAAGTCTGTTCTTGTACCACCTCAAATTCAAGTGTTTGGTATAAATGTCGTTTTGACCGGCTCATTCATACCCTTTGTGCTGAGAGCAGGCCCAAGACTGTGTTTTTACTTGGACAAACTTTGCTCTTATGCATGTTTTGAATGTTTGCTGTGGTGAAATATGGCATTGGGAGAAATGTGCAGATAGTGCTGGATGTGATTGTCAGAACAATCAATGATGAAATGTCTTTTTAGGAATGGAAATTTATATGTCAAGGTGATTTTGTAGATCTTCATGACACTGAACTGCACAGTGATGAAGTACAGGATTTTCAGCTAGAGAAAGAAAAATAATTCTGGAAGAAATTTGACTGTCTAATTGTTTTGTATTGTTAGTTTTGATGGCAGATTTGTGTATCTATTTTAAAGATCCCACTGTACAATTACAGTCATAGTTGCATTGAAGGGTTTTCTTGCAGCCCTACATCACAATGACTCATGTTTGTGTCTGGATCATCGCTCAGTCCGACATCTTTCCGAAACATTCAGGCCAAGGTGGACAGTTGTCTTCACTTGATTCAGCAGTCGTGTCAAAATGACATTTTTCTTTTAGTTGCTCCAGTCATTGGACCAGTGAATGTGTTTGGCACAGAGGTTATGACTTATCTGAACACATTAGCATTGCACATTATTTATTTAAATGTATTTTAAAGTTTTTTTTTGTTGTTGTTGGTTTGAGATGGTAATTTGCTCTGACTGCATTGTGGAAAACCAATGAGCAGGTATGGAGCTGTACTGTAGGAAGGACCTGTCTAAAAGAAACAGATGTGTTTAGATCTCAACTTGACTCATTTCTGAAGTTATGTTTTAAAGAAAAGTAAGAATTTTTTCCCGGACATGCAAGCACATTGTTTTTGCTGTAAGCCGCTATGTTTTCTTCAATCCTTTCTCCTCTTTATTTCTTTTTATTTATTCAAAACCAACCAAATCCAGTGACTTCTGGGAGAGATACCGTGGTAAACACTGCCAACAAATGCAAATGCGACTCAGCTCAATCGACCATTTTAACAAGGTTTTCATCACTGCAGGCCAGGTATTAGCTTTTAAACATTACTTTAAACATACCGTTTAGATAAAGTATCTCTGTCAGCCACGAAAACAGGAAGCAAAGACACACAACGCCTCTAAAGTTTTAAATTCAACTCTTATTTCCTTACACAAGACAAAAGCGATGCTATTATAAAAGCTAGTACAAACGATGTAGGCCGATTGCGTCATACAGGCGCTAATTAAGTACATAGGCTCCTACAAATGCTAACTTCTTTTGCTAGTGGTGTTTTTTTTGCGGTCCAATCAAAATTGTCCCAAGATTCACAGCGCTGGCGATGAAAGCCAACTAAGCTGACCGAGAACCACGTGTAATAAATGTAAGTATTTTGTTTTAGCTCAACTCAACAACAAACGTTATAACTGTTTAAAAAAAAAACCGTTGAGGACAAAGAGTTATGTGTGGTCAAGGTTACTAGGCAACCGAATCCAAGTGCGCTTAGCAACGCAACGAAAAAAAAAATCGAGACTTCCTTTTAATTTACCAACATGTAGCTAAATTCAATGTAAGCTACCTTCCCATAACTCTGACTCAGCCAAACGAAACAGTAGCCTGCTACATTTCACAATTTTTTCACTTACACCATTCTCCCATTTAAAAACTTTCCAGTTACAGTGACTCAGTTTCGCCTTGAACTAAACAGTGGAACTCCCCCGTGTTTTCCAGCTAACACCCACATTTTAGCATCAGAGATAACAAGGTAGTCATAGTGAGCACAGACACTGGAGCTACTGCGTCATGTAATATCTGAATTATACCACGGTGAATGTCTGCTGGTATTATTTAGTAAATACTACATGATATCTGGCGTTTATTACACTACACTTAATTAATACATTAAAAAAAAAATATCAATACTCCATAATCTCTTTTGCTAAAATATGCCTTGAATAGATTGACTGACCAAAATGCACTAAGTGGATCAGTAGCAAGAACATTTGGTAACTTTTTTTTTTTTCCCCAGCAGAGATCTTTAATTTCCATGAATTGTGCATTTCTAAAAAACATCCATGACACCATGTTGTTTTATTCCCCCAAAAACATCTTCTGAACACTCACCCAGAAAAGTTACAGAACTGGATTTTTTTTTTTCCTTTGTGTGCTTACAGCTTGTATGACATGTGAAAAGTGATTGTGTATGCATGCATGTTTTCTATGCCGAGACGTAAATCTGTTTTACACAAGCTCTTTGCACACATGCACACCCACATTACTGTGTCCATTCAGAGAAGTGAAGCTGCCCTCATTTGTACAATCTAATTAAGTTTGTCAACTGAAAGGCAAATGGATGTTTTGATGAAAGCAGTGCTATCAATTAAAGGACTATTTGCGTACATGTTTTTTTTTTTTTAACTGATGACTTTATTACAACTGCACAGTACCTTGACTGAAGGAACAACAGCATACAACACAGTTTGAACAAGAGCAGCAAGCCAAGAATATCAGTATTACAGTGTTACTGTTATTAAATAAAAAAAATAAACATAAAAATGCCTAAAATAATGACAAATCTCATTACGTTTTTTCAGATTTTTCAGTTTGGCAACAGAGATTGCAGCCTTTAGCGCAATAAAGGCACTAGATGTAGATTTTCTGCATGTAAACTTCATAACTTAACCCCTGTTTTCCATGGTGGGGCGTTAATAATTACTGTAATTAATTAAGTGCTGATTCTTGACTATTTCCACCTCTGGCCAAAGTCCTCCTTTGGACTGACCACCACAGCTCTGCAGCAGTCAGTCAGTAGGGAGATACAGTATGTAACCTTCTTGTAGATTTTTCTCTTCTTTTGTTGTTTAGGTGTTTTTTTTGCAAATAAGTAAAAGTTTTAAGGCCCTAGGCGGCAGATAAATTAAAAGTAGGTTTCCTAAAGTGAAGTGGAAGTGGATCACATCAAGCGACAGATTAATCAAATTGTTTTCGGGTACAAGTGGGACAATGGAGAATCCACCGTCAAAAACAGTGACCATCAACAATCCAGCGGACATCTCCGTCATTGTTGGATACTTCGTCATTGTCCTCAGTGTTGGCATCTGGGTGAGTGCACATATTTACCCTAATTATCTGGAGATTATGATGACACAAATAAGATATATAAATCACACGAATAAGTAAAATATTTCACATTTGGTTTGTGACACTAACAGACTTGTCCTGTGTGTGTTTTAGTCCATGTGTCGGACCAATCGTGGGACTGTAGGAGGATATTTCCTGGCAGGACGGATGATGACCTGGTGGCCGGTGGGTTCAAATAGACCATTAAACAGACCTCATAGGCTTATTAGCTGATTATTATTATCAGTCTATATGTTGGCAGACAACAACATAAAGCTGCTGTGCAGAAATGGCAGAGATATATTACACTGTTCATACCTTTCCAACCACAGTTTATTGCTTTTGGTGACTGAAGGGTCAAAGTTTTGTCTAAATATTATTCATATCGTTTAAGTTATGGTTCAGTGTTTGCTGTTGAAGTTTCATGACTTCAATGCTCTTCTGTTTGTCGTCATGATGTTACTGCACTTCAACAGCTTTTGGTGTGTTTATACAGGTTGGTGCGTCTCTGTTTGCCAGTAACATTGGCAGTGGTCACTTCGTGGGCTTGGCAGGCACTGGGGCAGCTAGCGGCATCGCTGTGGGGGGATTTGAGTGGAATGTAAGTTATGAAATACAAACACAACTAACATCAAGTGATATACAAACATTATATGACAAAGAACCCGAGCGGACTGGGACGAGGTGCAGTCTAACACGTCCTATGTTGTTTTCTGTTGTTTGACTAATCAGGCTCTTTTCATCGTGCTGCTGCTGGGCTGGCTGTTTGTTCCCGTCTACCTCACAGCCGGAGTAAGTATAGTTCAGGCCGTGTGCTGATGATTTCGATCCTCTGTAAGCATCACGAGGTGAATCATTCACTAATAATGATGACTGTGTTAGGTGATCACGATGCCCCAGTACCTGAAGAAGAGGTTCGGTGGGACCAGGATAAGCATCTACCTCTCCGTCATCTCGTTGTTCCTCTACATTTTCACCAAGATCTCAGTGAGTCATCCTGTCTGAGAGAGCGCAACCAGAAAAATATACAAAATGTATTTCTGTCTTCATACCTCCCTCCTCCCTCCCTTTCTCCCGTTGTGTCTCCAGGTGGACATGTTTTCAGGAGCTGTGTTTATCCAGCAGGCTTTGGGTTGGAACATCTACGTGGCTGTCATCGCCCTGTTGCTGATAACAGCCTTGTACACTGTTACAGGTGTGTGTGTGTGTGTGCGCGCACTTGTGCACATTGTGCACATTGTGTATTTATTTTATTTATGTACTAAACCTCCTCGAAATATAAATATTAGAAGTAAAGATATTTTTCTTGCCACAAAAGTAAAGTTTTATATGTGTGTGATGTCATCAGGGTTAATTTGGTTTGGGTTTTGGAGACTATAAATTTATAAGATAAAATATGTGTTACAAATTGGTGAGAAGATAAAATGAAAAGGTGCTAAAAAGGCACAATGAAATGTAGGATTAATTGTTTTTGAACCTTTATGCATATTGAAGACTAAAAATGAGGATATCTCAGCCTCTGCTGTTTCAGTTTTGATCATATACATATATATATATTTTTAAGTTATTTATTACGTTATTATTATGTTATTTATAAGGATTAAATATAATGTGAATATGTTATATGTTAATATATGTACTTGAAGATATCTGTGTGTTACCAGGTGGCCTCGCTGCTCTTATGTACACTGACACAGTTCAGACCTTTGTCATCATCGCTGGAGCCGTGGTCCTCAGTGTCTTCGGTCAGTAAAAATATAATAATCTTACAATAGATGTTTGATTCTCTGTTCACAGTTCATGTTCACGTGTCTTCGTTCCAGCCCTGCAGCTTCACAACAGGAAAGACATTAACCAGAGTCTCTAATCATTAATTTCACCGCAGCCGTGTACAGTGTGCTGACGCTGCAGAGCCACAGAGCTCTTCACCTCCACCTCCGGCCAACACCGCAACAGCTGCCCCCTACATCTATGATCAATATAAATCAGAGTCTGAACGTGGTGCAGAGTCGGGGGTTGTGGATTGGGGGGGGGGCTGGCTTGATAGAAGTTGAAAAGAAACCAGCAGAGGAGGAAGAACAGTCACCTGCTGTGGACTGTTGATCCGTTACAGCAGAGCGTGCTGACTCAGCAGCTGACTCATATCTTCAGTTAGGACAGTGTCAGACAATAAGAGAGCCTAGAAAGTAGAAAACATCAAATACGAGTACTGTTGCTCTTCTTGTTTTATGGGTTAATATTGTGAGAACTGGGATATTGACACTGTTAAATAACAGTCACCCACTTCCCCTTGTCACTTCGCAGCCTTTGTTGAAGTAGGAGGTTACAAAGCTCTGCTGACCAAGTACAGCTCAGCCGTGCCGAGTCTCATCTCTTCTGTGGACCCCGCGCGCTACAACATCTCCTCCCACTGCTACAACCCCAGGCCAGACGCCTTTAACCTGTTGAGAGACCCGACCACAGGCGACCTGCCCTGGCCCGGGGTGTTGTTTGGGATTGCTATAGTGGGAGGCTGGTACTGGTGCACGGACCAGGTGAATGAACGTCCCAGTCCAATCCATTTTGATTATTCGTGACAAGATCAAAAAGATATTAAATTATTGCACATTGTGATAAAATGGCATTCAGATTAAATTTACATTAGATATATATAGAAATAATAAATTAGATTCTGTTGCTTCAGACTGTAATGTTATTAAATTTGATGTTTTATTCCTGTTCTGTTTTGTTTGGCTGCAAACTTGTCTCGAAATAATTGATCCTGTCCTCGTTATCTCTGTAGGTGATAGTGCAGCGGTGCCTTGCAGCTCGTAGTCTGACCCACGTGAAGGCCGGTTGCATCCTGTGTGGCTACCTCAAACTGCTGCCGATGTTCCTCATGGTGTTCCCCGGCATGATCAGCAGGGTCCTCTACCCCGGTCTGTGATTTACACACGTCCTTCCAACATCCCACTCCATTGAATAAAATATATAAACAATTGTGTGTGAGTACAATACGATAACTGCACAGTGGTAAAAGTCTCATCAGGGGTGTGTGTGTGTGTGTCTCTCCCCCTGTAGATGAGGTTGGCTGTGTCGTACCTGAAGTGTGTAAGAGGGTGTGTGGGACTGAGGTGGGCTGCTCCAACATTGCATATCCCAAACTGGTGGTGTCACTCATGCCTAATGGTAAGGACACATAACAACTGTTGCTAACCTTTAAAAGGAAAGTAGACGTCTTAACTGATGTTTCCCATTCCTTACACTCTCTCTCTCTCTCTCTCCGTCTTCTTCCTCCCTCTTTCCCTCCTCCTGCCATCTCTCTCTGTGCAGGTTTACGTGGCCTGATGCTGGCGGTGATGTTGGCTGCTCTCATGTCCTCCTTGGCCTCCATCTTTAACAGCAGCAGCACTCTCTTCACCATGGACATCTGGACTCGCCTCAGACCACAGGCCGCAGAGCGAGAGCTCCTCATTGTGGGCAGGTAAGTGGACGCTATGTTTGCCTCCTCAGAATTTTTAAATCTCTGCATCTCTGTCCTTCTTCTGTGCTTACCTGTTACAGACCAACCATTGTTTTGCTTACACATGAAATTTGTTAGTATACCTTTCTGACTACTGTCTAACATATTTACACTGCTATGGTTTGGGTGAGGCTCCAACTAATTTGGTCTTTTGCGGGACAGTTTTTCAAACTTTTGCAAACAAGCTAATAGATTTTGCAACTAAATAAAAAAGAATTTGGATATTTGCTGATCAAAACTGATATATCTTGTTTTTCCTCTCCTGAAGAGTGTGGGTGCTTTGCATCGTCGGCGTCAGTATCTGTTGGATCCCGGTCGTCCAGGCGGCTCAGGGCGGTCAGCTGTTCGACTACATCCAGTCCATCTCAAGCTTCCTGGCCCCTCCTATTGCCTCGGTCTTCGTCTTGGCTGTGTTTGTTAAGCGGGTCAACGAGAAGGTGAGATGGCATCTGTACGTACATATGGTAACATGTGGATACGTTTTAATAAAGCACCAAATAAAATCCCAACCATACATCTGATTTGTGATCTGCCCTCACCTCCAGGGGGCTTTCTGGGGCCTCATTGGAGGTCTGGTGATGGGTCTGTGCAGGATGCTGCCTGAGTTCTGGTTCGGTACTGGCAGCTGTATTTTCCCCTCTAACTGCCCCTTCGTGGTGTGTGGGATCCATTACCTCCACTTTGCTATCATCCTCTTCTTCTGCACATCAGTGCTGGTGCTGGTAGTCAGCTACTGCACAGAGCCCATAGACGATCAACACGTGAGTGATGTCTTACTGTGTACAGAGTGAACTGTAAATGGAGTGAATGTAATGGGAGTTTGAGGTCTCTCTCTCTTTTTCCTTCCTTTCCAGCTCCATCGTCTGGTTTTCAGTCTTCGCCACTCCAGGGAGGAGAGGGAGGACTTAGACTGGGAGGAGCAGGAGAGGGGAAGAAGAGCCCGGCAAGAAGCCAGAGACAAGAAGAGGGAGAAGAGCACCAGTGATGCAGGTAGGAGAGAGAATAAATCACATTTACAAAGATCAGAAACAAACACCCACACATAAAATGCTAACTTTAAAATAACTTGCAGTGGTTGAAGAGGAAGAAAACTCCAGTATCTGTCACTCGTTCGGCCGTTTCTGCACAGGGGGGGAAATCAGCAGCAATAGCCCTGAGGACATCGAGCAGGAGGCACCTGAGGCGACGGAGCAGGAGCCTGACATCAGAGAGCACCCAGTCTGGAGGTTAATTGTGAACACCAACGCTTTATTCATGATGGTTGTGGCAGTTTTTATGTGGGGTTACTACGCCTAACAGAGTCCTCTTGTTCCTGGAGCTCAAAGTGTGAGCTTTTACCTCAGTATCATTGGGTTTGTTCATTCCACAGTCACAGCAGTGTCGCCATCTGTTGGTGATGACTCGTCACTGCACTGTGAATAAAACGAGTGTAGAGGTTCAGAGCAGGCAGGAGTTAGAGAGTCATGCAAAATACCCCGTCTCACTTCTGTGTACAGCACAACAGGCTGCGATTTTTTGTTGTTTTTCTTCACTTCTAAAGGGTGCTGCCTAAAAAGGTTACAATACCATTACTGTTTATTTATGAACAGAGAATTAAACATCTCTTGTAAGATTACCTGTTTATTCAATAACCTGAAACAACAGGTATGAAGCTATTTAAGTTTGGACATCAGGTAAAATGTTAAAATAATCATATGTCAAGTAGCTTTATGATTTGTTTTCAGTAATTTTTACTTTTTACATTTTAAAACTTAAGACACAATTATGGGGTTTTTTTGTAAAAAAAAAAAAAAGTGAAATGTTTGTCAAACACTAATATTCACATGTTCTTGTTGTTGGCTACTGTGCGTTTCTGGTTCTCTGGTTCTTGCATTTTGAAGAAAGCACTGTTCTTGACTTGTACTTGGTCATTTAATCCTGAATAAGAAATAACACAAAATCAGCAGTTCATTCAAAACAACAGGTATGAAGCAATTTAAGTTTGGACATGAGGTAAAATGTTAAAATAATGTCTCAAGAAGCTTTATAATTTGTTTTCAGTAATAATTACTTTTTATATTTTAAAACTTAAGACACAATTATGTTTTTGTTTTTTTTTTGACTTGTACTTGGTCATTTAATCCTGAATAAGAAATAATAGAAAATCAGTAGTT
>OMNW01009180.1:0-14444 GCA_900303245.1 Selene dorsalis
CTTCCACTCACTGTCTAATGGACTTTTTTTCGACCGAGACACTCCTGCTTATAGAAGTGAGACATCCGATGTGCTCATGGGGTAGTTCGGGAAATCTTCATCTCTAAGAAAGAAACTTTAAATTCAATTTTCTCATGTCAATGTGATGCAGTCGGAGTTTGAGGAGGAAGACTTGGCCACACCAACTCAGACTTAGTCAATAAGAGATGTAAGCCAAGTTTATAAGAGAGTGATTGGCAGATGCAGGTTGCAATTACTACAGAGAAAACCAGAGATTCATTATAAAGGCTCACTATAGCTATCGATCTTCTTTGTATGTATCTTTCATTGTCGCCGTAGAGTATCCATACATGTTGTTTCATTGTTCTCTAAACTTGCCTTATATCTCATTCTCATGCGCCAAGAGTTCTGACGATTATGCGCTGAACTTCAAGTATGTTTGAAATCTGCAGATGTCTGAGAGGGCTCAGTTCCTGGCTCAGGCTGTCTCACTGACCTGATTGAACTTCCAGGTTTCAGCCATGGCCGCGAGCGGCGAGTTGGCTCCGGCACTCGGATTTTGTTTCAGATCTCAAAACCTTGTCTGAGACGGCCTAATTCAGACACTCTGCGACTGACTTTAAGGGATTAATGGGCTTATGATATAGCCTGCTGCCAAGCCCAGCCATAGCTTTAAGATGAAAACACAAAATCATCAAAAAAAACGGATGGAAAACAATGCAGAGATCCCAAAAGAAGAGTAGGGTGATCTAATTTTACTCACACCTGATATCAACCGTGGCAGTGTGTTTTCAAAGACAACAAAAGACTTATCTTTTTCCACAACAAAAGAGCAGCCGAATTTCAGAGATGCCTTTGTTGTAGGATAAAAGCTGGAAAATCGGAGGACAGGAAGTTGTGTTTGAGGAATCAGATTCAACACAGTTTAAAGGCTGAAAACACTGAGGTTCTGGCCATTTAATAACATGAATTGCCAATGTGGAGCCGGTTTATGTCACTGACAACTGTACCCCGTTGCCCTTTCAAGACAATCAAGCAAATCGAATGGCTGTGATCCAAAAACAAATGAAGGTCCTGAAGACTGATTCGCAGCATTTGAAGCGCATTAGGAGTGGCAGTGATGAAGCACAGTTCCAAAACATACCGGATATCTTTCAAAAGTATTGCATTGACCTGCAGAGAATGTCAGCCGGATTGAAATCATTTTAGGGCTTGATAAAAATGTCGAGAGATGCAGCTACTCAAGGCCAGGGGGATACAGGCTGTATTTTATTGAGAAGGTGTTGAACTGCTGTGTCCTTGAAACTGAGGGCTAAATAACAAGACAAACAATGTGATGCATGGCGGGCTTTATTTGGAGTTTGCTGGGATGGTAGGTAAGGGACTAGCGAGAGGGCTTCATACACAGGAAGCTGCCGCTGTTTCAAAGGAGAGGTGTACAGGATGTAAAAAAAAAAAAAAAAAAAACAGTTTACGCAGCATATTTCAGTGCTGTACAGGAAGGTTGTGGTCAGCAGGAAATTTATGGAGGCCAATTTTATCTGTCATTGTTGGGAGAAGGACCAAGAACTCTTCACTTGTTTTTAGAGGAAGATCAGATGTGCAGAATGGGCTACGAGCAGTTATTATTGATTAGAGACATTTAATGTCTAGTACATTAATTACTAATTGAATCAATTACTTCAGGGTTCTTGCAGTTGTTTGATGAGAAGAGATGAGAAGACAATGGATTTTACCGCATGCAACTCTGCTCCCTGTGAGGTCTCTCGGAGTGAAATGACAGACGTATAATTACTTTGACGTGCATTTTTCTTTTGACCAGTTGCAAATCCTTTGGTTTTGATGTTTTATTTCTTCAGAGCAGAATAAAAGAAAGACGTAAAGCTTTAAAGATGGTGAAAAGTAGAAACAGAATTGAAATAGATGAAACGATATCAGCCCGCTTTGTCTGCAATAAAGGACGTGTTTGTAGAGGGGAACAGTAACAATGCCACACATTGGCTGTAGCCCCCGCAGTGTACACTGGCCATGCTGGCCATTCTGGTTGAATACTTCTCACACCAGCCTCTGCTAAAGCTGCAGTTGATCTGAAATATCAAATAATTGGCTGTCTTGCCTTCTGGGAAAGCTTCTCCATTTCGTTTTCTGGTTGATTGGCTCTGTTTGCACCTCTGTGCCAGCATCTAGTTTGCCAACAGTGATGTGGAATGTCAGTAAATGAACAATATGAGGATACACACAGAAATATGTTCAACTCTTTGACCGTTGAAATTAAGTTCGCCACCCTTAGTAAGTGTATCTCCTCCTTCAGTAAGGTGACTTCCCTCAGAGGTAGTCTGTATCACACAGCATGTAATACAGTATTCAGGTCATTCAGGCTAAATGAAATTCAATTAACCACATTTGTCCACACTACTGCTATAGCTTAAAGTGTAGGTGAAGGGTAATAATCTTAAAGACATGCAAATATATTACAAAGGGAGACTCCATTGTGGCTTCCAAAATGTTGCCAAGGGCCATTTGGCACAGGAGTGTGCCGTCCTGTTTGAGAGCCATACCAGCACAGCCAGGAGCTTTGTCCTTGTGTCAGCTTTGTGAGCTCGTGCCAGCTGGATCCCACCCAGTCCCAGAATTTGTGCTTCCACTCCCCTCTCACCACTCGTTTTCAAGAGGTACAACAAAATGAAATCGCATCCATATGAGGAAGGCTTTGGGATGAAGCGCTCATGTTTCCAAGGGAGGATCCTGTGTGGGAGAGTGTCTCGTGACAGTCATTGTTTAATGGTGTCGGTCTGGCGGATCGCTAGACATTTCCGGGACGATGGGTAAATATTCCCCGACATGCTGTGTTATCCTTTTTCCTTGCAAAACCCTATCTGTATTCCTTCCTCCTCGTGGGCCTGCCAGGTTGATGTGATGATGATGAACTGCACTGTCTCATCTGCCATGTAGGCATTGCATAGAACTAATGAGATAGCTCCGGCCCATATGTTTGAGAGGAGGGAGCCAGGCCTTTTCACTACGGACACGAGCCTGTGTAATGGTTTTTAGAATGCTATCGTGCTCTTCATTGCTTACATTTCCGGCCACTGATGGTTATAAAGTGGAGATCTCTTCCTCTGGGTTGATTGATCACCTTAAGTGCCGACCACTCTTGCAACACTGTAATGTGCTCATACAGCCCGGCAGCTATTTCTGCTCAACATACAGTTCCCTCAGTCCCTCACCAGCACTACCTACACAAGGGTGTTTGGAGTCAGAGAGCAGCGAAACGTAGCCAGTGCACCACAGGCGCTTTTTTTTTCTTTCTCCAACACTCCGGTCTATCTTTGTCCTTCACCCTTCACTCACTTCTCCCCGTCTGCCCGTCTCTTTCCAGGTTACTACAGGTTACAGTCTTTAACTCACATTTCTGGTTTCACCTTTCCCCCTAAATTCTGATTTCCGTGCACCCCTCTGTGTCCTTCCCTTCTCCTTCTCAGCCTCTTTCCATCGCTCTCCTCCTCACAGTGGCTGTTCACGTTGCTGTCTGCGACATGCAGGAAAAAAAAGTGTGGATTGGGCCAGTACCCAGTGACCCGAAGAGTGGACGTGGGCTCAGCCAGAAAGACAGAAAGAAAGAAAGAACAGATGAAAATGAGTGAGACAGAAACAGAGAGAGAAACAGGGCGGAAAGCCCAGCATCAACAGGGATTTAGTTTTGTCAAACAGGAAGTCTGCGAAACCAAAGGACAGACAGAAAGGTTATTTCAGTCTGTTCCTCTGTTAAGTCATTGTTTTCACTGCCATAGTAGCAGGCGTGCTGCATATTGTGTTGTTTTTGTCACTGGGAACAGAATTGTTCCAGAAAACGTGTCTGGTGTGTATGCAGTCGTGTCTGGCATTAATGCAGCCTGAGCAAGGGAGCCTCCGAGTTGTGGAGAATGAATGAATTTTGGAGATGAATTTGGTATTACTGGGACTATTGTTGATGAAGTGACTGACAGAAAATGAAATGGCACCAATTTGGATAATCGATCCGTTGCGAATTTGTCAGTAATTTACCAAATTAACAAATAAAAAAAAAAAAACAACACATTTGCTGCTTCCAGCTTCTCGAATGTTAGGAGTCTGTTTTTTGTGATTGCAAATGAGGTAGTTTTGGCTTGGCAGCTGACGGTCAGACTAAACAAGCACTGTGCCTGTGTCCTCTGGGAAATCAGAATTATTCTGTCAGAGTCGGCCATGCTGTTTTCTCTTTGATACTACACCAAGGTACGGAAGTACTCTGAGAGAGACACTAACATGATCGCAATGACCATGCTAACATACTGATGTTTACTGTGTTCACCATCCTAGTTTGGAGCGTTAGCATACTAACATTTGCTAATTGACTCAACGCAGCAGATAGTGATGAAAATATCATTTTGTCTTGCAAACCATAAACCATTTGACATTTTGGCTTGATAATCAATCAACTCATCCTCTGGTGACCATGAATGTCTGAAACAAATTTCATCCAGCAATCCATCCAATAGATCTTGAGACATCTCACTCAAAATATCATGTGACCCAGTTCGTGTCAAGAGAAAAAGTCTGGGGATTAACAGGCATTATGATTCAGCCTCTAGGGAACATGAATGTCTGTGTTAAACTTTCTGGAAATCCATCCAACAGTTTCTGACTGACCAGTGCTACCAGGCTGCTAGCACAGCCAAAAACATATTTATTCATGTGACGTATTCACTGATAATGAAAAGAATAGTTAATTGTTGTTCTAGCCCCAAGGAGCTTCACTAATGTCTTTGAGAAGAGTTTTATTTTCTAAGATAATTACCCAGGACACTCTTTTCTGCTTAAACAGAGAGAATAAAGCAGACAGAAAAGTAATTGTTTACCCATATCACGTCTTTGCTGCTGACATCTAAAACAGAAAATATGTGTGAAACGGTGTGAATGCATGAATCACCGCTCAAACAGATGCTTAACAGATGGCGGGGGCTCCGCTGCTCTGTATCACTGGTGACACACATTGTGGAGGGCATGTTTAATGTCAGTGCCTCAGCCTGTACTTACAGTGAACAATACTTTAGTCACAGGTAGGGATACAAAAATAAACCCAGCTTGATTCAGCGTGAGTCATCTTAGTCTTTGTTTCTGCGGCAGGTAAATCTTGTTGTGTGAACAGAAACACAAAGGGAAAACAAAAGGAAAAGCAAAAAAAAAATGTTTTTCTGAACTTCACTGTATGTTATGTCTAATTGGGGATGAAGAAGATGGAAAACCCACATTTGACCCATTAGACATCTCTCACAGAGTCAGAGGCCATGAGTTGGCTGAATAAATGAATAAGTATGGATTGGATAGATTGGGTCTGAGCCCTGTGGGATAAAGTAGTTTGCTCAGTATTCATACCCTGTTTTACAGTCTCAGAGGCACTGTGCCTTTAACGCTACAGTTAATTATAACCTGTTCTTCCCAGTGAGTGGGAATCTGGGGTCAGTACTCCTTTTGTGCTGCCTCTTCAAAGGTCAAATAGCAGGTCAGTAACGAAATATAATATGGGCTAAATGTATAAAGACCGATCTGCAAATAAAATGGCAGTATAGAATAACCAAGATAGCCCTCTATTTTTGGAATCTACAATAACTGGCCTTCTTTAGTTTCTTTACCCTCAAACTAAAGATATGTCATATTGCAAACTTCCATACTCCAAAGAGGCAGTAAGATCATCCGTTGTTTTTCTCCTCTTTTGCCACTTAGTCTCGTGGATGTCTCATTTAATTTGACTCCAAGTATCTCCTGCGTGTTATCCCTGCAAGGCCAGGAATAGCTGTAAGATCTGCAAGAGGAGACCAAGCTCTTGTAGTAAGTAATGTGTTGAAAAGAGTCGCCTCTGTCTCTGAGAGAATTAGATCAGGGTCTGCGTTCAGCTTCGGGAGAAAAGATTTGTCCCTTAGTGGGTCACTCAAACACATGTGGCTGTTAGACAGTGGGGACAGGTGACGGTGGTGTAAAAGGCAGCTGAAGGTCAGATCAGAGGAGGACAGGGGTCACCTGCACACATGCATGTGTCTGTCATTCCTGTTAATGACATGGTGACAGTAGCTGTGTGTGTGTGTGCGTATGTGTGAAAGGGACATGTGTTCTAGTAAAGTGTGAATTTGTTGCTCCTTGTGTCTCTTGTGTCTGTGCCTCAGCTCGAGCCTGCATGTGGCTGAGTGTATTCATGTCCTGTGTGCTGAGGCAAGAGCCTGCGTTTGCTGTCTGCCTTAAGGAATGCTGGGAATTTGGGGTAAATATATTCTCTTGCCCCCTGCCTTGCCCTGCCCTGCCCTCCCTTCCCTCAACCGTCTCATCTCTAGCACCACTTCAGGTTTAATTTGAGGGGTTTTAATTAGCACATTTTGTTCAATCGAAAATGACTACACTGTACAGCTTTCCTCTTGCTGCCTTTACAGCAGAGAGCACAAATCTACATTTATATTGGGACCGTGAATGGTAACAAATGATTTTATGCTATGACTTTGTCTTCAGTCAGCAAAAAAGTGTTTTGTGTCTTAAGTGATCAAGACAATTAAGACTTAATTTGAAGGAGTGGACGGAGCCCTCGACGGAAAAGCGCAATCAAAGGCACCTTGGTGTGGTAATAAGCAAAATGACACTCCTGTCATTATCACAAGATGACAACCCTGTAATTGTGCTGCATGAAATTAGGTGAAAAAAGCGTGCGCCATGCCTGAGTTTCTCAAAGACTGTCACAAGCTAAACAGTAATCTCCATTTTGTGGCCCACGGCTGGGCTTGTGGAGACAGGGGAGGGTTTAGTGTTTGGGTGGAAGGAGATGCAGTGTGAGCCCAGTTTTGCTTTGCTTCCCAGACTGTCATTCCAGCTGGTCAGCAGCAGTTGGGTGGGCTTGTCCCATTATAGGATCTGGTTTCCACAGCGGCAGGGGGTGCAGACCCAAGGAGAGACATGGGGAGAGAGAGCGAGAAGGAGAAATCCCCAGAGTCTTGTAAAAGACAGTGGTCTGTTGCTTAAGATGTTGAGTTTGTCCTAAAAATCAAGAAACAACATGCCACCATTCGGCTATTCGGTCTATTTTTACTGTCCACGTGCAGACTCTAGTTAAGCCTCAACAGAAAAATGGCACCTTGTTGACTGGCCTTCCCATGAACCCGAAAGGGAAAAACAATCAGCAACAACAACAGCAAGACATAAACAAAGCCCCGGCAAGATAGAGCTCAAAGTCAGGCATTTACCCAATCGAGGCAGCAGACGCCGGCTGAGAAAGGGGCCCCAAGATGGGACGCCCATGCAGTGGAGTGTAAGACAGAGAGTCTGGATGTATTTTGAGCCAGTCTAAAATGCAACCCCCTGAAACCATAACACAAGGTCTCTGGAATGCACAAAGTGAGCTTCATCCCAGAGAAAGCTAGAGGAGGCTATAAACAGGACAGAAGAAGTGCTCCATCCATATTTGTATGTGTTTATGAAGATCTGCAGTAGCCGGTGGCCATATATAGGATTGTTGGGGAAAAAAAAAAAAGCGCAGTAGAAGAGCTGCGCGGAGCTGTCCAGGGTCAGGAGCTATTATTAGATGTCGTGCAAAGACAATTGTTATCATGAATACATTGGGGAATAAAATACAGCAGGAATCTAAATCAGAGGATTTTGCTTTAACAAGTCAGGTCAGGTGCAGTTTACAAATAGCTGTATGCTAGGTGGGGATAATGATATGAGCAGCGATACCTTATCTCACTCCTCACCTGTTACAAGAGCAGAGAACATTAGCAAGACAATCCGCTCTCCTCGCCCGCACAGTCTCTTCCTCTGCCGCTCTCATGCTCTTGATCACCATTAGTCACATATTCTCTTTTCTGTTTTCCCTTACTTCTTGCTTGACTCATGTGTATGTTCCTTTTTTCTTTTTTTTCCTTTTTTTTTTTTGCTCCAATAAAAACAAAATGTAACAGAAAACTCAAAGGAAAAGGGAAAGCTGAGAATTGTGCTGCTTTCCAAAAGGAGCATAGGAACAAAGGTAGTCTTTGATCCACACAGTCACTCTGCTCACTGCTCTAATTCTGTTTCTGGACCAGTCTGTTGTCCTCTTAGGCCTGAGAAGCCAGCTACACCCAGCTCTTGGTCCATACTGGCCATTGCCATGCTTGGCCTTGGTGACAGCGACCTGGCTTTTGTTAGTTAGACCGTAATACAACAGAAAGTTTTTGTGTGTATGGTTTAGAGGCGTGCTGTGACTGAATCCAGGGCTTTTTAATCAAATATTCCAGCTATTGCTTGAGCTGGCTCATGGGCTGGTGTCTCTAGCGGGTGCTGGTGTGGATGAATTGAAATGATTAAATGTGAGTTATTCTCTGGCTTTATAGACTCGCCAACATAATGAAAACACCAATCTTCAGTGAATAGCTCCAAGATAATGCAAACACTGACCACCATCATTTGTCTGCTTTGTATTGAGGCTTTCATTTTACATAAATCGTCTCCAGACAAAGTAATCTAAATCCATTCAAAAGCGTAAATGGGATCAAATTATTATTTATTTTGCTCTGGCAGCACCTCAACTGTTCTAGTGTCCAACATCAGAAAATATTATTGAATTTTCTATGAAATACATGAACCTCATTACAGTGTCCGCACTCCAGTGTTATAGCCTGACTCCAGGCGCCATTACATGGGAAAATTAGAAGGAAACCAGAGAGGGTGTCACCTGTTAAGGTGAAGCAGAATGGAAGACTTGTAATAACTGAGTGATTATATGTGGAGCCAAGCCCTTAGGAGCTGGAGTGTATTGCTCTGCTGCCATTGATATCACTCACATCTACTTATCTCCTGCACCGCCAGCTAAGACTTGATAATTAGTGAATGTGTCACTATCATGACTCCTCTGATAGTGCTACTCCAATGCTGGTCCTTTGTTGGCATTCCCCTCAGGGAAATGCCTGCTTCCCCTGCTTCCTGATGCCTCCTCTCTCTGCCAGAGCACGTACAGTAAATGCAAGAATAGTGAAGATATGGCTTTCATTAGGAAATTGTCAGAATGGCTTTTCAGATTGAAATTGGCTCATTCACAAGGCACGCGTTTGATGTGACTATTTTAGGGGGGAAAAATGACACAAATAAGAAGGAGATTCAGCTGATTGTCTATCATAACAGCATAGCGTCAGTGTCTGGCTGGTTGAGCCGTTCTGAGAAACAGTGAGCAGGTTGGGAGTCGACATTGCAGAATATCCGCGAGAGCTGCTGGAATCCGAAAGTGAAGTCCTCCAGAGCTGTTCTGCTCGATGCGTTCTCAGCCTGACCATGATGTGCCTCGCCATCTGACATTTGAAGATAACCACAGAGTAAATGGCCGGCCAGAGTGAGACCGTGTGTGTGTTTTCTTTCTTTAAACGGAGAGCATGGACGCTGAATGGCTCATCATGTGCAAGGGGAGAGATAATAGAAGCCGAGAAGTCACAGGCACTCGGGCCTGCTGATAACCCAGTGCTGCCTGTCAGTCACACAGCAGAGTGGACAAAGCGTAGGTTGTACTATGTTGATTGCCTGCTTGATATCTGATGTGTGCTTTGATGATATACTCATGTCATTCTCCCACAGCTGAGTGGGCTGGGAATAAAAAATGTCGGCCGTTATTGTTTTTTCCACCTCTGTAGCGGCTCTCTGGTGCGAGGTGGCAGAGGTGGCTGTTATAGAGGGAGGTTGGTTTGACACCTGTCACTCAAAAAGTTAGACTGGATGTCAAACATAAACGGAAATCGACATGGAGGTTGGTGTGGAAACCATCCGGTAAACTGACCCGTGCTACACAAACACAGTGTCAATAAAAGCAGGGACAGCTGTGCAGTGTACAGAGACTCTGCAGTACCCTGCTGGGTTTTGAAGCAGTAAACGTCCATTATTATCTCAGCATCTTCCCCTCCAGCCTCCGCTGTGTCTGGAGCTCTCTCGATCATTTAGCCTCCACTTCCTCAGGCAATGCAGTTGAAGATGAGTTATCCATTATTTTGCTAGTCAAAAAAGCAGAGAAACAGTCAAAATAGCATGCGGGCTCACTGGCTGCTGTTGATCTGTGCTGGAAAATGTCCTCCAGGATATGAGCAGGGTTTTATTATGTATCTTGGCGGATGCTTGCAGTCTGATTAGACCAACTTCTGGATCCAGACAGCAGAGCGAGAGCTGCACTGTTTAATGAAAATGAAGTGGATGCTCTGTTGGAGAAACTAATATATCTGTCTGTTTGACAATGGATTCCTGTCTGTGTGTTGTCTGTGTTGAATGCTGCTGCAAAATAGAGGAGCTCTTCATCTCGCATTGTTCTGCCTAGAACCCTGGTGTTTACTGTGGATGTTTACATTACTGTGGGCTTTTCTGCTGTCAGCATAACCACACTCAATATACAGTGCCTTCACATGCTGATCATTTGTTATCAGCTGGAATAGAAAGAAGCCACCTGAGCTTAACTAAAGATCGTCTTTCTTTTTTTTTTTTTTAATTCCTTTATAACAGCTGCTGCAAAGTGTTTCTGGGGGGGTTCCTATAAAGCTGCCAGCAGTCATATAACTGAGTTAAGTAGTCATATGGATATACTCGCAGTGAATTCATGATTAAAAATCTGTAGTTAGGTTAAGAGTCCGAAATGAAACGTGTGAGGTTTCAGAGGAAATCGGACAGCTTATTATTTTAAAGGACTGCATTCCCAAGGGTCGTGCTGGTCTGAATCTCACACACTCTGCCTTGTCTCCTTCACGCTCTCAGTCCAAAGGAAGGACTAAAAGAAAACTGGCAAATATATGGTTACTTGGTCAATCCACAACTTTCTTCTCTACCCTCCAGAGACAGTTACAGGCGCAAGACTTGAGAGGAGCTAAGCACTTATTCCTGAGCAGTTGTCGGCCAGCTACTGGCAACTGGTGCGTGGAGATCCCCCTCAGCGGTTTGCATTCAGTTTGAAAAGGCACAACACTTTTCCAAAGTTAAAACACAAGAAAAGGAGCTGGTGTCCCAGAATCACTTTCAGCACAGTCACGGTGAAATAGTTTTCATTGCTGAAACGTGAGGTAGAAGGATAAGCCACAAAGCTAAACGTAAAAACCTGTGAGGTTTGATAAGAAAACCAGATATATAAATGGGACGAAGGAACTGGGCCGTGGATCCTATAAACTCCTTTGGGGAGGACTTTATGATTTCCTTCATGGAGAAAAAGAGTTTCCTTTCAGAAATCCAGTCAAGAGCTCCCCTGGGTTTTCACAAACATCCTCTTTCTTGGAAGGCAACTGAACAAAACAACAATTCAAAGCATAAAGCTTGTACAAAGGTATCACAGGGATTTAAAGGTAAGTTGTCGTCGAAAACAAAGTATTCAAACAGCCATCCTTCCCACTGCTTATTGATGGGCTCTCAGCAGGGTGTCCTGAGTCAGGAAGACACCTGCCCCGAGCCGTATTAATCTGTAATCATGATCAAAGCTCAGATCCATCAGTGAGAGGCTGCTATCGTGTCCTTGGTCTGTGCTTTGTTGTTTTCAGCGCGCTCTCCTCCTCTTAGTGAGCCCTGCAGGCAGTTAGACAGGCGTCGAGTGGTCGTCGTGGGGACAGTGCAGGGTGGAGACAGACACCAGGCCCAGGCTTGTGACAGGGGCGTCTGCAGGACTTATTGATCTTTGAAAAGAGATCTACTGTACATCCTCTCTTGAGCTACAGACGGAGCACAGTTTGTCTCTTGTGACGGTGAGTGACTCTGTGCTGCCCGGCTGTGTACTCTGGATGTGTTTTTTATATGGTTTCTTCAATCTTGATCTGCATTCTTCACATACAGCACTTTGTTGTTCACACATCCAGCCGCTGACCTTCTTTTCTCTTCTGTCTTAAAACCCCACCAAATGATTGATCCTCCACCGTGTGTCTGGCAATTAAAGAAGCGCCTCGACTAAACGTATCCGCTAACATCCTCCTCTATCTCAGCGCTTTGTGATAATTACCCTGTTGTTAGACCTTGAGCTTGAGAAGTAACACCTAACCAAGGGCAACGTGTCGCGTGCAGAGCAGGACTGTGATTCATTGGCATGTATATGGCTGGCTGTATATCTTCAAGGGAGCAGTAATGGGTGGGGGTGGTGAGGTGAGTGTGGGGAAATGGGCTGCTGTTGCTTGAGTGGCTGCTAATGTGAATCTTTCCAGTGATGATATTAAACAACGAGAAAGACGATCTGTTATTATTACCTTCTAATGGCCTGAGCAAAACAAATGAACAGCCTAAAGCGGTACATAGGTTTTCATGATCAATATGGATATGTATAGGGGCACAGCTCATTTTCTCAGAGCCCAAGGTGACACCTTTAAATTGGTTGTTTTGTCCAACCACCAGTCTTAATACCTGAGGATATTTAATTTAGAATGACAGAGCAGAGACTGAACTGGAGCCAGTGAATGTTTGGCATTAGGTTTAGGCTTAAAAACTATTTTTATTTTGAATAACTGAGTATTTTATCGCTTGAGCAATAGATATGCATATCCACTGTCTGGAAAAACTGGCTTAAATGTTGGCTGCTCCACTTTTGAACTAGAGGGAAAATACTCCACCCTCTGTCTCAACCTTTGCTTTCTGCTGTGGCATGTCAACTGTGATCCAAACCTAATCTACCAGCCCAATAGTGAGGTCCCTGCAGGGAGCCCGGGGGCCCCAGGCCCAGCAACATTGCATCATCCGTCTTCAAGACAGGCTACAGGCAGGGGCCAAGCCTCGCGCCTGCCCTGTGGTGCTTGCATATGCAGAGCTGCGAGGGAACGCTCAGCCCTGAAGCCTTCATCTGGTGACCAGGAGGGCACCGGCCCAGTGGCCCGTCTCTTCCCCCACGCACCGTCAGAGAGCGTGGAAATGAAAAGCAGTGAGGATGACCCCTTTTTCCCTCTGTGGGGAGTCCCAAGCCTCCTCGGAGACAACAAACAGACGTGACCATACTCGCTCACTGAGGTGCCGATGAGCAAATAGCATAGGAAGCCAGTTTTAATAGCTGCGGTGTTTGCGCAAGTTCCCTGTTTCCTCTCCCGGCCCCGCTGTGTTTTGGAAGCTCCGCACATATCACACTAAGATGTTTGCTGAAATAACATTTGATATTATTGTTTTCCTCCTGTTGTAAACTTCAGTTGTAGCTCTGTCACATCACCAGGTTTGAGCAAATAATCAGTCTCACAGTTGTGCAAACACGTGCGCATGGTGCAGAGGCAGCCGCTGATGCTCTTCATCAGTGTGTTTGTTCTCCATTATGCTGAGATTGTAGGAGTACAAAGAACAATTTGTGAGTCATTTGTGTGCTTGTTTGCTGGTGTGTGTCACACATTGCATCCATCTGACTGTAGTTCAGGCAAGTCCTTTAGCGGCACTGTTTGAATCTTTTAGAAGTCGGTGGACAATCAAATGAAAAAAAAAAAACTTTTTTCTTTCAATCTTGAAACTGCATTTATTGCAGAACCTCTCCTAAACTCATCAGTTTTACGGAAGTCCCAATGAATAAATGAATAAAACTCCGATCCTGTCGACATTCGGCACTGAGGCTCCACCACACTGCGGCAGACAGACAGCCAGCCTTATGGTGAGTTGTTTACTCTGGCAAGTACACTCAGAAAGTCTTGCAATTGTGGGAAAGTGAATGACATGTTGCCCTCGACAAAGCCGCCGGAGCCTGAGCTCCTCGTTTGTTCCTTTTGGAGAGGAAGTCAAATACAGCTTCAACAAACTCCGTCCTAACACCAAAGTGAAGGAGACAAACGGCACGTTTCAGATAAAGCCAGGTGACGATTGATCATTATAGCAGAAATTACCCAATTTTAACTTTTTTTTTTTTTTCCAGCAGAAAAATAACCCATGAAATGAGGCATTTTAGATAGCGGCTCATCTTTAACCATCCCTTCCCTCATCTCTCCGCACTTCTCTCTGCACCAGCACACTGAGTAAAGAATACATTAAGGGGTAATGAAATAAGGGCATTTAAAGATAGATTTGAATTGAGTGTCAGTCATGGGTAGACGATCACATTACCAGTTGTCCGTTGCACTGACTTTCCTTCCCATTTAGAGGTGTCATGAAAGCCTCTAAAATGTAATTATGGTGGAGATGGGTTCATGTCTGTGCTGCTGAAGTGATCAGGAACATAGAGAGAATTTTATTTTGGTATTCTTTCTCTTGTTGTCGGTGCCCGTATGCCAGCATTCAGAGACTTCATTAGATTAGAAAATCATCCGCTGGCAGCTCGGCTCTCCTGCCCTACATTTCCTGTGGAGTGCATCATCATGAATCGAACGAAACTACAACCTACACTCGGTCCATTTGTAGGTACAAATCCTTCATACTGAGGTAAAAGGAGATTCAGACGTAGAAGTCAGGCTTCTTTTTAATCAGCCTCCTCCTCCTCTGTGCCCCCAAAGCTGCGTTCTCTCACCTCCACTTCT
>OMNW01009183.1:0-15229 GCA_900303245.1 Selene dorsalis
GCCCTGCGGTTTACCTTCACTCACTGTCATAACAAGTGTCAGACTTCACTGACAAAACTGAAATTACGGCACTTTTTAGACAGTTGTGTCTCAAGCTATCTAGATTCTTAAATTTATGTGACTGGATATCAAAGGCTAAGACCCCTCCTGTTTTGGCATTTCCTGAAGCACTGGACATTGTGTCAGGCAGCACAGGCCCGTCGCCTGTCCAAAAAGATTGTTTTGAGATTGCTTCCAAAGGAAAATAAGGTGTAAGAGAGAGAGAGAGAGAGCTCCTGGATGTGGTTCGCCAGAGACTCAACAGGGTGGAAAAAAAAAACTCCACAGCAGAGCTCCCAAAATCCCATGAGAATGGAAACCCACTCAAGAGGAATTATTTTAAATTGGACACCACCTCTAAAAGGAACCTCTCAAAGAAAGCAGACATGTAGTGAAAGAAGAGAGACGATCACACCACATTAAAATTGACATTACGTTACTTTTAAACTGTCCTCAACAGAAAACATTACATCTGTACCAGTGTGTCAGTAACAATCTGGTATTTTGCAAGTGAAAATGCCTTTCATCACTTCTCATGATTAATTCAAAAATTACTGTATTCTTCAGTAACATCCGCAACGTTTATTTTCACAAAGCAATCAAAGGAAACAAATTATTTGTTCCCAAGTCAAATCTCTTGAACAGAAAGTCCCACGTTATACAATCATCCTAAAATGCTAAAAAATATCAGCTTTGAGTGGTTGGTTGAAGATTTCTGTTATGACGTTGTACATAGCACCCTAAAGACGGCTTGTTTATTGTGTTACTGTTGTGACTCAGCAACATAAATCACTAACGCTGTAGGCAGCGAGGAGGGGTAAACCAGAGTAGCACATGTCACTGTGAAAGGGGACAACTGAGGGCTGCCAACAGTCTGTTTACCCGCAGCAGGATATGAAAAGCGCAACACAAAAAACACATGCACGTGCAGTTCCATGATGCGACCAAGTTTACAGTCGGATTAGCAAACTTGAACACAGACGGCAGCAGACCTAAACAATCGCTTCTGTAGCTCAGTCTAAGCAAAACAAGGATCTGTGAAGTCAGACACGCATCCCTCTGTTCTGTTTTGAGGCCCCACCCCCACCCCTTGTGCACTGCCACACACTCACCCAGCCACCCACGTAATATCACTTGACATGCCACTCAAGGTCGCTCAATGATTCCAGCTCTGTTCATCCCCTCTGTTCTTGCCATTAGGCTGCTCCCATTTCCTATCTCACCCCTGGGGCCATTGTCTGTAACATACATTAGAAGCTTTCACTTCCAAAGGGACGACAGGGCCATTAAATGAACAGCCAATGACAGACATAGTGGCACCTCCCCATTAGCTTTGTCACCTCCCTGAGAATGTGAAAGACAACTTAATCAAAGTTGTTATTTGCCTTACACAGCTAAGAAAACGATGCAGGTCGACTAATCAGGACACATTTCACTGGTGCTCTCTGTGTTAATAAAAATTTCAGGTTGGTCAGTCTACGTAGAAGCTTTTATGGTCAAGCGTTGTTGTTTATAATGTAAAGGGACCTGTTGATATAGTGTGTGTAACTTTGTAAGCTAGCTGAGGACATTTACCCAATCACATATTTCTCCAAGTTTTGATCTTATCTATGTTTTCAGTGTTTTACTGACTTTTCCCATCAAAGTAAGAGGAGCGCACACACGGCTGAGCCAAATTTATTCATTCTGCATGGGTTTGAATTCAGACCACAAACAGCCTTGTGCTTAAGGTCTCATATTTTGAACTTTTCTTGTGTTTTATTTGAAATGTTGATATTCATGAAAATGACCAAAACTGACTGGCTGACTCTTTTCTGGGCAGATTTCAGTTGAACACTCAGAAAAACCATGGATGGTGGGTCAAGGTGGGCAGGGCTTGGGACAGTGACTGCTTTGTTGAGACATCACAATGTTACAGAGGTCCTGAAAGCTTCTTTCAGGGCTCCGTATCTGAAAACAGACTGTGTGCGTTTCTCTGTGGACTGAGGCTTTGAAACCTTCACAGTTTAGTATAGAACATAGACCTGCTTTATATTCGAAAAAGGCATAGGAGACATCTAAAAAATCCACTGGTGTGAAGATGCAAGGTGCAAAGCTGAGCAACACCTCTGTGAGTCTGATGGACACAACTCCCAAAACATTGCACAGGAATTCGTAGCTCTGAGGCAAGACGATTCATCTTTATAAAGTTATTTCGGTGCCCATATATTTCTGGTCTGTGCCAATAATTGCAAGATAACTGATAGAATTACACAATTCATGTTACCAGGTATTCCTCAGCCAATGTGAATCCAGCACGTTGCATTGTCGGATGATATTGCACTGCATTGCATTGCATGTTCAGGAGGTAGCAGGAAGTCAATGATATTTTGAGCAACAGAAAAAAATTCCTTTTCACTCTTACTTAGACTGTCAAGACTGTCACCTTGCGTACAAGCACAAGTCACGGTGGCATGCTTACCCTTAATCTGCGTCCATAGACAGTGACCTGGCCACGAGCCTGCTCCTTCCTCTGCCTCCACTCCACCAGGTTAAGGCCATTATCGATGGCCAGGGTCACATTCCTCTTGCTGACTGTGGGGTTGACTGTGCCGGCCAGCAGGTGGGGCTCAGTGTGCAGGGATACCTCCATACCATTGGCCAACACTAGCCGCAGCGAGCCGTCAAGACCAATGAAATAGCTGTTGCGAACTTGATCTGAGGATGCAGGAGGAGCATAGGGGAAAACGATTATGATCAGGATTAGGAAGAAAGAAACAATCAGAGCCTCTTGTAGCTGATGTAAGAGGACTAAATCTAATATTCATCTCATTGAGACACAAACATAATGACCTAAAATGGCTGCTCAGCAAAAAGAAAGCCTTTAACAGCAGTATTTAACTGAACCTCTGCGATAATGTTGGGTCTGTGACAACAAAGATCAATACAGAGAGGTTTCACAGTGCCAGTAAAGTAAAGTTTTACAGCTGTTGCAGCAGCCTGGAGGATATGGAGGAATGAAAACTATCAAAGATTCGTGCTTGCCTGTGGCCACAGAGAAGGCAGAGTGAAACTCAAATGTACGCACATCCACACATTTATACAACCACACACACACACACTCACAAGGGATAAATCTGAGCCTGTCTGTTACTGTCCCAAGGTGACGACAGCCTGTGTTCCTGCTCCAGACCAGTGACTAACGTTTTCACTGAGCATCTCATGTACATTCATCAGAGAATGCCTCCTGTCACTAGACTGACAGGGACCAGGATGAATATTATTCTCATTATGAACAAAGGAAAATTAATGGCTTGTCAAACACTACATTAATTAGTTGACTTCATTTAACAGAAAAAGGAAAAAAAAAATCAAAACATACACTTTAATTTCCTTGTGTTGACATGTCTGGTTAAAGTGGCTGTGACGATTTCTTTAATTTGCACAGAGAACAACAGTAAGCATCGTGTCACGAGATGGAGTCTACATCTTTTGCGCGGGGCGCTACAAGATGTGTTGTGTTGCTGAGACAAGAGAAATAGGCAGAGGAGGCAGGGCTGACCTTGCACTGGCCCTTACCTCTCTCCATCATACAGACACTTTAGGGGATGACCAAGGGCCTCTGGGGTAAACCCTACCAAAAGGAGGCCTCTGAGACCAGATAAAGCTGGAAATACTGCTGAACTGGATGGCTTATGGTAATGCATTCATACAGGAGGGATCTGCCTTATACTGACATTTAATGGGGCTCATTTAGGGCTCATGATTTTCAGTTATTTAATATAAATAAAATGTTTTAAAACGACTGTTTTTGTTGAGGATTAAAAACACACTGAGCTCAGATAACTAATAAGGTTACATAGCACAGTTACAATTAGTTATAATTGCCTGATACTAAGTCATTAAGGTTGTTTTTGCTCTTAAGTTGCAACTACAATTGAAGACATGTACAACAAAGCTTCCTTGACATTGTGTGTAAACTGACAGCCTTGAGGTACACTGAAGCTCGCCCAGCAAAGGACAAACACGCAAACAGATGACCATAAAAGAATCCTGAAGGCCGTGCATTCATGTGTTATGTGATCAGCCAGTCGCAAGCTTACAGAGCAGACCATGGTGAATTAATTAACAGCAGAGTTCCTGACAGAGTTCCTCACAGAGGTGACCATTCTTTGAGCAACATCGAGGAACCAGAGATCGTCATCGTTTTAGACACAGTTTTTCAGTGAGTCAGTCGAGCTAAACGGTGGAGGACTCATTCATGTCTACATCAAACGTTAGCAGGTGAAAGCATATAGGAGTGGTGGTCTTTTAAAAAGTGAATTAGGTCTAGAAACTTTACAGCTATCAACGGGAAATTAATGAAGCGGTAGGTCAGGCGCAAAACAGGAAAAAAACAGGAAATCCGGACATCTAAATGTGTTGGATAAGGTCACATTATCACTTGCCTTCGCCTTCTTTTAATTTCTAAAACCTAGAGGATCTTGTATGGGCCACCAGCACTGTGTTTTATGGCTTGTTTTTATGACAGGAAATCAATTCCATCTCCATTCTGGTAAATGGGAATTGGACCACTCATTTTTAATGAAAAAGACAGGAGTGACAAATATTACTGAGTGAGCTCTCTAACTGATAAGTGGTGAGGCATTACAGCTTCATTTAAGATCAACTCACTGAAGAAAAAAAAAAAATCTAATTTCCAACTAAACCCCCTGATAAAACCATGCAGGTAGTTTTGGTTGTATTTACCTAGGTTGTGGTACATCTGTGTCCACTGTCTGCCTGAAAAATTTAATTTGGAAAAGTCAACAGCTATGTAACAGTCCAGAAACAATGTCCCAGTAATTCTGGATTATCCCGGCTCTACTTTCAACAACTTTTATTGAAACTACCTGCCAAATACTTCCAGTTCAAACTGTTGCTTAGCCCAGATGGTGGCAGCCCACATCACTCCTTGAAGCTAAACCCAACCAGATTTTGCCAGAAAGCGCCGGCCTGCTGTTACAGGCATTCCTAAATGGAAATCGGCCGATCCCAAAGTGAGGTCTCTAAATTACCCACTGTCTGGTCCCTTATCTAATACTACCTGGGACGTCCTCCACAGAGCTATTGATCCTTACAACACAAGTTCCAGGATGCAAAAGATAAAGAAACCCATTTACCACGATTACATGGCGATTATAATCTTGTTTAACTTTATCTTTTGTTATTGCTACACGTATGCAACTGAGTCTAAAATATTTGAGAATCCCTTCAGCAAATTACACATTACATACATACATAGATAACATACATATATCTGATCATATCTTTGAAAACTACAGTACCAGATACAAAAAAGTTTTGTTGTTGAAGGAAAGCTTTTGGTGCTGACACATAAAATTCATATAGAAGCACGTACCTTCACCAAGGACAAACAATCCTGCACACATCTGTCAGACCTGGATCATTATCTGAATTCACATCAAACTGCGCAAACTAACACGTCAGTGCCATAAATATATCTGTTCGTTCCATCAAGATCTATATATTATTTTCTGAGAAACTGACAAAAGTTTTAAAAAATGCTCCACCTCACAATGAAAAGGAAACTGATAAAAACAAACAAAAAACAAAGGTTTAACTGTATCAGCACTAGAATTTGATGAGTTCTTTCCCCAGCCCATGCACCATCCCTCCACCCGGTGTCATTCGGTTCTGCATAATCCTGCCGACAAACAAACAAGCAGCTGACAAACAAACCGACAAACAGGTAGACATGACCACCTTGGCTGAGGCAAAAATCGCCGGCTCCACTTATGCGCTACAGTAAAAGACACTCACCCTGCATGAGTGTGTAGAAGGTGCCAGAGGCTGACAGGTTGGTTGTGACGGTGATATCCTCTTTGTTGGAGCCTTCTGTCTGGATGCGGACTGAGCTGTCGGCGTCTGCACGGAAGCTGCTCACTCGGCCCGTGGGGTAAGTGATGTTAGTCAGACGCCCGTAGCTGTCATACCTACAAAGAAATACACTGATGTGAGCCAACGGAGGCAAAAGGGGGCACGTCACCTCAAAGTGTGTAAAAGAGCTACTACAGCAGAATTATAAACAGTGCCGTGGCCTGGAAACAATTACTGAGCGTTGTTGAAATTTGTCGATTCATAAGGAAGAAATCACGTATGCGGGTCAGGTATGCATAAATTCATGTAGGAACATAAATGTGACTAATGAGCTGCTCTGTCATCTCAGATATACGGTGATTATGAGTTGCTATCTAGGATAAACTGATCCAGTGGTAATTACAGTATAAGAATTAGGAGTTTTTTGTAGAGTGAGATATTTCCCTCTTGGTGTCACAAATTGTGAAAATAATCAACAACTGGCAGTAAACACAGCAACAAATCCATCCATGTTGGCAGCCTGAGGTAATAAAACTCAAAACTATCTGCTTTAATCACTGAAGCACATTCAACACAAGCTCTGAAAAGTATAAAATAGTCTCTGCTTCGGTCCACTATTCGTGAAAGGTTTGGACTTTTCCAGCTCTTCCAGTAGTATGTGAATGTGGTTTTAACATCAGTGCTCCTCAGTTTTTTAACATATTTGAAAGGAACAACACCCCACTAACAAAGAAAAACTGCTACAGCCAAGACGGGAACGCATACACCTTTTCACATTTGGAAAACTGCTTATTATCTTAAAAGATTAGTGATATCACCTAATCTCATTATACAGTCTATGAAATAGGAGCAGTGAGGTGCGACTCCTTCAAGAGATGCAGCATCCGCCTCGCCTACAAATCAGTCAGTTCATCACACACAGGAACATGAGTGGCCAGATTGTTTCATTTCGCTCAGAGAGCACATCAGCATTGAACAATTTGAAATCTTTCAGATTGCCAGTGTTCCAGAATGGGACTGAGTGAACGGTACATTACTTAGAATGAAGACTTTTATCAGCACGCTGAATACAGAATGGAAAGCCCTCTTCGATGTTGCTGCCTGCCATAATAAAGCCTCTAATAAATGAGATGGCGGGTGCTGGTTTACGGATATTTCCTCAGTGCTGCCATCTCAAATATCCAATATGGAAAGGAAGTGTGAGAGAGGAATCATCTCCCTGAGATAAATGTTATCTGATCGGAGCTGTAGGGACTGAGATTCACAGATGCATTTCAACTCATGTACTCCACTTCAGGAAATGCTAACTAGCAGAGTAATTTATATCTAAAGCACTTGATTTCTTTTGATACTGCTTATATTTAATCAGCGAGCCATTCTCTCTGTGTTCATCACAAAATCTAAGTTTTTGACAAGAAAGCACTGCAACTTGCACCTTATCAGCTCTGCACCACTTTTAACTCTTCAGTTCATTTGACAAAGGGAGTGTTCCTGTTTGCCTTCACCTCTGCACAGAAGACTGAGTCCACAAGACAGAAATCTCATTCTGGAGCAATGCTGCATGCCCCAGCTTGATCACTGACCCAGACCCTCTCTGTCTCAATTAGGGCCTTGAGCTACAGCCATTCCTTGGGCTTCACCGCTGAGCTCTAATGGCTCTGGCCTGCTTCAACTCAGCTGCCTATTAGCTTGCATTCTCTGGACAAGAGGGGCATCCGGGGGCAGGCTTCTCAGCAGAAGGAGAGGACTGCTTTCCCCCTGGATGGTCACAAGTCCATTCAGATCGCATCACCTCTGTGTCACATGCTAGCTCTGTGACCTTTCACGCTGGGCCCCCACAATAAGCCGAACACTTCATATCAGCGTCCCCTCCAGCACACCTAACCTCCGGTTTATGTAGAGTTATTATTATTATATTTTCATTTCTTCTTGCGGCCTGTGAATTTTGGACTGTGGAAAAAACAATACAGGCAACAGCCATGTATATGTGCCAACTTCATTAACAGCCATTTGAAACATGTTGTTATTGATGTATTTAATCATCTGAAGAACATTTTCTTGAACCCAGCAGCTAAAGTGCATTTGCTACTAAATAGAACCTTTACTGCCCTGTTAATTGGAGGCTAAGAAAACAATTAGGGGTCCTTTAGATGATTTAATAGATATACAGCAACCCTTAAGCATACGCACTTATCATTACACCAAAAACATTAGGGGGTCAACAGAGCATCTGCGTGCCATATACAGTAAATGTCAGAGCAGATGAGGTCGCCATGGGAAGAAAGACAGTGAAGCAGATGTCTTTTGTGTTGCGTTTTGTCCTGTGTATTGTCTTTTTGTTTTTGCATTCATCCAAATTAATTTACATCTGCTGGCTACAGGACTTAAGTGCACATTAATTACAATGGATAAAATGTTTATCAGTGCACTTTGTTGAGCAGAGATAAATGGAGTTTCCTTTTCAAATCTGATGGTAGCAAATTATGATTTTGACCCTCCGGCAGTGGAGTGACCTTCAAAGGTAATTATTCAAGAAAAAAGCCCCCCCCAAAAAAAACCAACCACTCTGCTGGGCCTAAATGAAATGTGGATGCTCTAACTTGCTTGTAGGAGAGGATGAGGTCTTTTTTTTTATTATTATTAATTTTTACAGCAAAAATTAGGTAATTTTAGTAAAAATACTAGGAGTGATAATGATAAATATCCTTTGTTTTATGCATAACATATTTTTCATAAAATAGCTAATTACATTTTTATAATTAGATTAAAATACCTTATATAGCACCTAATTAGTTTCTGAAATGAACTCAGATTATTAAGCGCTCACTGTTTTAAAAAAAGGAAATGAACAGGTAATGGCTCCACATCCTAGTTTTGTTTCTGTTGGATTGTTGGTGTCTAACAATGTCAACTTTGTTTAAATTCGTTTGCACAATAAATCCATAGTGTATGAACTAGATGCTTAAACACTAAATTGCCACTTTTATTCAAAGTGCTTTACAATTTGCACCTCGCTCACTCACACACCGATGGCACTGAGCTTTCAGGAGCAATTTGGGGTTTAGTGTCTTCCCCAAGGACACTTTGACATGTCAGCAAGAGGAACTGTAGATCAAACCACCAACCCTGTGATTAGTGGGATACCTGCAATCACTGCTGAGCACAAGCAAAACAATGATTCAATTTTAGAATAATATGTGTACACACCACAGTGTCCCTATTTCTCTATTTATAAGTAATTCAAATAACCTGGAAATGCTGATCGTTTAATGTTATAGCACAGGTGAGGTTTGTGAGAAATTTCGATTCTTGAACATGCATTGTTTGTGTGTCATCTCACAAAAGTAGCTGCTATGCTATCTCTCTCTTTTCTTTACATAACAGGTAAGAAAATGCCCAAAGCTGATAATAACAGCAGCCATTTTACAGAAAAAGTCAAAGTGAAATCATTCAGAATTCAAACCACCCACTGGATTTGTTTAAGCCCTAGGCAATTCACTCTACCTTGAGAAATGCCTATGCATGGCTGCATTGGTGCCATTTCTGCTGCATCGTTTTTTCAGCACAACCGTCTCAGATGACAACCAAATCAAACACAGGTGATAAATGTCTACCCCGATTAAACACAGCATCTGATTATGTGTCAGAGTGTTATATTCCTCCGGAGAGGTATAACAGATGTCTGACCAGCCAAACTGCTTAATCACACTTTTTGGATTGACATCCAGTTAGCGCAGTATCCCTTGGTATGGTATATTAAGCTAAGGGACAGATTGCACCATTGAAGTCACAAGAACATGAAATCCTAAGCTCAAATGCTGCAGCATGTGGGAGCGCTTTCGACTGCTCACTCACAATGTGTGGTTTGCCTCAATCAGTTACTACCTCTGGCTAATCTATTATGCTTATACTGCCTGGTTTCGCTGCAGGCCTCCTAGCAAAAATGTTCCTGCCAGCAGATGTATGTTGTTTCTGTATCTTACAACGCAAAACAAGCGATGGTCTGCAGTCTGTCACTGCAAGCAAGGCTGCAGATGAGTAACATATCGTGCAGTAATCCTATTTGGTATGATAACAGAAAATAGGATTACACCCATACTTCCACAGGTCTTGTATTTTGAGTGACATAGACATCCAGGCGTAAGAAGGTAGTTCATGTGCCAATAAACTCAGATGTCAAAGAACTCTTCAACTCTAAACATTCAGTCACTAAAGCATCTTAGCATTTAGTGCTGCCACAGATACAGTGCTCCCGGTTCAGATAAGCCAGGAATGACTTTGTACAAACTTTATTTTGGATTTAAGAGATTTAACAGATCTATTTAGTTGCTCTCTGGGGTAAAGCCCTTATCTATAATCAGCTCAAATAGGATCCAGACTCTGATTATAAGGATTATAAAGGTGTTTCGCAAATGTGTCTTTAAATTACTTACTCAAAGAAGGTTGTCCATCCATTTTCATTTGTCTTAGTTGCTAGAAGTCCTGAGCTTCCATGGTAGGTCATTACAGCTAGTTCTTGACCCTGGGCAGCAACAGTTTTAAGGGCATTGTTGGTGCCAATGGTGAACCAGAAGGTCTGTCCATCGGGGACCATCAGCCACAGAGGCATTCCTGTCGTGTCTCGTCGGATGATCACTGTGTTCTTGTTCTTATCAGTGATGCTGCTCACATCCCCTGGTCCCGTGTAGGTCAGATTGTAGAGGTGGTCTCCTGTAGTCAGACTTTGCGTGAAAATGTGGCTGCCGTTGGAGTCGAACAGATAGAGTTCATCATTGATGGGAGACGACACCTCATACATGCTAAGGGGATTCAGATAGGGCTTGTTTTTGCGCACATAACGGATACGAATGTTGCCCAGATCTGCAATGTAAAGCTCTCCATCTGGACACACAGCCAGGGAGGAGGGTGCATTCAGCTTAGCATCCTTGGCATAGCCTTCATCTCCAGAGTAACAATCACAGTTGGCATCATTCTTACAGTCACAGCCACTTGGTGCCCCAGCGACCAAGGAAATCTCTCCATTGGTGGACACCTGGCGTACTCTGTTAATTTTCTTTTCATCTGACTCTGCAATGTACAAAATGCCATTGTGAGACACAGCTAGGGCGTTGGCAGACTCCAGGGTGGCGTGGATGGCCACCTTGCTCATGAGGAAATGATCGATTCCAGGCACTTGGCAGTGCATGGGTCGGCCTGCTACAATACGGACTTGGTGGTTTTCTGAGATCTGGAGTACCACGTTGTTGTCCAAGACATATAAGGAGTTGTCCATGGGACTCACTGTCAGGTCTGTGGGCCACTCAAGCCGTACCTAAGAGGGAAAAACACACCAAAAATATCAGCTTCAGGTCACAAAACAGGCCATGCTCTTATTGATCCACACATTTTTCACTTTATCAGAAGGAAACAGTCCCTCAAGGGAAGAATCATTGAGAACTGCTTACAAAAAAGATAGTCCACTGTGAAAAAGGTGAGTTATCTTATAGTGTATGTTGGAAGCAAAAAACATTTTTTGAAACGATTTATTATCTGATAAGGAGGAAAATAACAACTGGTGTGCTGTTAAAAGGGGAAACACAAAAACATGAAATTTAAGATCAAAGATGATAAGAGCGGTGGTGAGGAGGTGCAGAACGGGGAGAGATCATTCAAATGATCAGATTAACTGAAAAAGCACTACACCACAATTGATCATGAGAACTCTGGACACCGAAGGACTGTGCTTCTGCATCATTCACCTCTACCGCGCCTGTGTATTTCCTTCCTTTGGGTTATTAATTTTGTAATGGCAAGAGATTGCATGAGTCCTTGAAGAGAAACTGGAGCACACTTATGAAATGAAAGTCTAGGCTGCCTCTGGCCTCCTAAATTATGACTTATTGTTCTACTAACAATGTATCAGGCTTTTTACAAATTGGAATGATTAGATTCATCCAATTTACTGGTCTCCCTCTCACTTATGATCCCGGGGGGATCTCTTAGGAACATAATATGAAGTGCCATATTTCAATAGAAGCCTGGGAGCACCAACAAAAGAGACTGATTAAAACCTGGACTAACATACAAAGACGGGTTCAGATTTTAGGTAACTTATTAGATGATGAGTTGTTTTGACCACTTTATCCTACATCTGGGAAAGGCAAAGGTGAATGAATTTATCTAGCTTGTTGTACGGTTGACTAATTTGTTATAATGACCTGAAAACTGGAACTGCACAAACCTCCATCACTAGAGTTGACAAATCTCCTGAGCATCAGGACATGTGCACTTTCAGATGAGTATAAACTGTCTCCTTGAAGATCATGTCATACTCCTTACTGTGTTTTGGAAACAAAATATCCACTTGGTAGACAGCTAAAAGATACATAACATACTGTTTGTATTTTGAGTGTGTATTACAGTAAAAAGATAGAGACACAGATGACATGAATTGGGCATTGCTTACGTATTTTCTGTGTTTCAACAATAAATTTACCCACACTGCTCAATAAAAATGCAGGTTTCTGACTTGTGAGTTCAAAACCCTGCAGGTAATGGTTTCTACTGATAAATGTGGAAATGAGTTGAGGTTGACACATCACATTTAACTTCATTTGACATGCTACTCTGCATCACAGAGCACAAAACATGGGGGTCCTGAAACATAAAACAGCTAACACCCAGCCATGCTGCGCCTTTTATCTTACTGCAATCTGCACATATTCTTAATTTCTAGGAGTTAATTCTGAAATATAATTGGTATAAAATAGACAGGGGATTCTTTGGAGATGATCACTGGACTGTTCCCACACTCACACCATTGGTTATCCTCTTGAATCCCTGCAACTACAAAGCATGTGTCCACCTTTGATTGAAAAAAAAAGAAAAAAGATTTGAGCATCACACACAGCTCACATCCCATAAACCTCCCGTCATCCCCCACAAAACGGAGGAGGTTTATATAATACTACATATCTTTGGCCACATACAACAAACAGGGGACTGGCAGTGGACATGTCATCTCTCAGTGAAAAGAAAATGCATTTACTTGGGAAATGAAGGGGAGACTTTCAATTTCTTAAAACCTATTTCTTGTCAACACTGGTGGTTAAATATTTCATGAGCCAGAGTGTGGAGTGGCTCGGGGGAGCTGCCTGTAAGGAGGTTTTCACGCCACTCTGACTGATGAGGGGATATTTCCCGAGCTGCTATCCCATATGCTGTAACCCGATCGTACCATCCCCTTTATACAATGGGGCAGCTGTCAGTAGTGGCTGCCTGACACAGCCGCCACCAGCTAAAAACCCAAGATGCGCTCATCAGCCAAGAAAGTGAGCCATGGATTTGCAACCATGTAACACATAACTATTTTTAAATGTATTTGAACTTGTATTAGAACTATAATGACATTTTCCATTAGAAATCTCTTCACTGAGACCAGCATGATGCCTGTCTGAAGAAGAGTAATGTGTCATTATTTGAAGTCCCTCTCATATTTGAATTGAATGTCTCAGTCAGAGCCCTGATAAAGCTTTCTGAAGCTGCTAACATCCTTGAAATATGTTCAAGTGATCTTGTTTTAAGAAATGGTTTCCCTCTATTTGAGTTTAAACTCAGCAGGGGATGCAGAGGAGATTTTTGAGACTTGAAACGGAAAATGGAACAAATTTCTGAAACAGCAAGGCCACGGTATAAACAAATTAAAAGATTCTTGAATGAGGTCAAACTGTTGTCCTTTTGAACGATAATAAGAAACGTCAAAGAAAGAAAGGTTAGAGATGCACACTGAATTACGAGTGAGTTTTGCTGCAGTGTGGTTTCTGCACAGATGGCATGGCGTAATAGCAATGACCTCATCAGAGGTGAGAGAGAAAATCGACATTATCTATTTTTTGCCTTAGCCAGCTGAGGTACAGCAAAAGTAATGGCCACTGTGACGAGCCTGATTCAGAGAAAGTCTGCTCCCAAGTGAGGACTCGGGGTTTGTTTGAAGTAAGAAACTACAGACAGGTGGCAAATAAGGAAAAAACCAAATAAACAAGAGAAGAAACATAACATAGGCAGATGCTTCCACGCAGGTGCACTGCATGTTACAATTGATCAATTAACATCTAATCATGCTCTGTGGCATGTATAAACACGCTGAACAGACTCATTTGATTCTCATTTTGTGTCAAGATGATGAGCAGAAAAGAGCTAAGTGACTTTGAAAGAGGGTTCATTGTTGGGGCATGGATGGCAGGAGCTTCAGTCACATGGACGCTCAACCGGCTGGTGTTTCAATAGAGACACCTGTATTTAGATCTACAAGAAAGACTTGAGTAATTAGAGTCAGAAGTGGTGGTGATGTTTGTGCCTTTATGTGACATGTAAGGAGTTACTCAATGTGGGATGCGATCGAAGTGTATGTGGAAGAACAATACAGTAAACCTGCAAAAAACCTCCATTGCAGATGAATGTGCAGAGGTCTACACAGATGTGGAAGTGAAGTGGTCAGGTGAGTTATCGTTCACCAAATTCTTGACAGGTGGGCAAGTGCATGTGCTGCTTGACAGGCCTGAATAGTTGAGCCCTACAGGGATGGGGTCCAGTGGCTCTGTTATTCTGTAGGAGGTGTTTTAAGGGTGTGTTTGGGGACTGTTTGTCCCTTAGAGAGAAGGGTCACAGCTAATCAATACAACATTGTTCTGAGTGATCACCTTTATCCTGTGATGAAATATTTCTCTCCAGTTTGGGAGTGGTCACTTCCACGATAACAACAACCCCATTCACAGGGTGAGAGGAGTCACTGACTGGTTTGGATATGAAAGTGGTGTATATCATATACTGTGACCTTCACAATCACTGTATTTCAATCCAATTGAACATCTATGGTAGATTTAAGGCTCATGTCAGAAAGTGCGCCCACTATCACTGAAACACCAAATGAGGGAATAGCTTGTGCAGAAATGGTGTATGTCCCTCCAGAGGCTTGTAGAATCAATGCCAAAGAGGATGAAAGCTGTTGTGGCGGCTTTTGGTGGTCCAACACTTTACTAAGACACTTTATGTTGGTTTTTCCTTTAATTTGTCACCCGCCTGTACGTGCCCTGGATGAATTTTTAATGGATGCTTTTTACTGTCTGAGTGTCTCTGGCAGTGCTTGTGTGATTTGTCATCATTGTGGGGCTGCAGACAGTTTCCCTGTGTCCGCTCTATTGTGGAACTGGGATGGTGAGCATCTATAGGCGCTTGTGTTTGTGTGTGTGGATAAAGGAGCAGCAAGCAGAGGCTGGGAGGGGGATGGAGACCCCCCCCAGGGGGCTGGAAATGGGCAGCTGGAGGCTTTGCTCCCTCTACTGAATACATTATT
>OMNW01009183.1:15401-45036 GCA_900303245.1 Selene dorsalis
GCGTGAACATGAACCAGGTCTTGGACATCACTAAAACCACATCATTTATACTCAGGAATGCTCTATTTATGGAAATCAAAATAAAACAAATATAGATCTTGTGGACAACGCATCCACTGCGAACAAGTAGTTTTGGATGGTAAATTACTGTTATGTCAAATATAGCAAAACATCTCACAACTTCTGATGCTGAAAATTATAATATGAGAAAAACAGCCATACTACAGCAGCTGGAGTATGCATAAGTCTGTCTCGTCACCTCTGAGCTAGAGAGTGATGTGACCTCAGTGCAGTGTCCTTGCCTGGGGGATGTATTCTGTCTGGTGTAGCAGTCTGGTACATATGAGTGCATGCATGTGTGTCTGTATAAGTGTACATGGGTTCGTGTGCATCAGTGATCATGTGTGTGTGAATTGAGAGGGAGTGAGGTTATAGGTCATCCTTGTCATCCCCCTTCAGCTATAGGTCAGCGGCCCTCTGCATGTGGGGATGTGAGGCCACTTGACGCAGACATGGAAACTCCCGGGACTGCAGTGCAACTGCTGGTTTTCAGATTGGCTCTATACTCAGGTGCTGCTATGCTTATTCCAGTTCCTCTGGGTTCCTCCAATTTGGTCCGAGTCCAATTAAGAAGCTCGTTTTCATTTCTTTATTTGTATTGGTGTGTTCACCATAAGATGATTTATTTTGGTAATTTAGCAGCCTGGCACAGCTGCTTTCCTTAATTTATAATCTCGCACCAATGAAATCAATCTGAATGAATCCAGACCATCCTTAATTTAATGGATTTAACATCCGTCTCTCCATTTAGAGGTGCAGGTTTTTTGCAGAAATTAGGTGCAACATGTTTAAAATTTGAATATTATACACATGCAATAAACACATGTTATTCAAATACACCACAAACTGCACTTGAACTAACTGCACAGACTAAAACTTTTGGTTATTTTTATTTATTTACTTTTTGATTATTTTGTATTGTACACATAGTATTTTCATGTTTGAAGATACTCTACTGTCCAGTTGCATTTTTATGTGCCGCCTTGCAAAAGAGATTTCTTCTTGAGGGATAAAAAAAGGCCTGAATTAACATTAACTATTTACGTCACCATCCTTTATCATTCATGACATATCTCAGGTGCAGAAACTTTACTGACATAGTCTTGGGTGAACACACAAAAACAGGATTTAGTCTGAAAACCAGGAGTAGAAACCTAACACAGCGCTACATGCCTGTAAGCTCCAAGTGTCTTCCTTAGTATCCTTTGTAAGAGAATCTAAAAACTGGTATCACGCAGCCATAGAAAAATGGGCATCAAAACTAAAACTAAAAAAGAACTACAGACACAAAGGGCTCATGGGCATGTGAGTACATTGAGACCATGGCTGGTCAAGGACACTGGTGTAGGCCGAGAGACCAGAAACCGCATGCTGATCTGAACAGTACCTGAGAGATGTCCATCACGGCATCACAGCTGAGAGGTCGGGCAGAGGTCAGGTCATTGAAGCCCAGAAAAGTTGAGATGATACCATTCTGATCAATCCTGCGAATCATGGTACCATCCACAAAGAAGATTACGCCGTACTTATCCACCGTAATGCCTGCAGAGGAAATATACATCACTTGTTCTGTCTGTCTGTGACTTAATGTGAGGACAAAACACCACTAAATGACAATTTAGGCCTATTTGCTACAATGGAAATGAAAGACTAATCATGGCAATGAAAACTAATGCCAGAATTGATTTGTTTAATCAATAATGGAGAACAATAGAAACATCAGAACAGATGAATAGTACAGTAGGAATGGATTCAATTACAACTAAAATACCATCAATACCATCTCTTTGTCTTTTGTTCTCTCAGCCTCCAGCAGCAATGAAGCTGGATTTACAAACCTTAGTGGTGCACGTCTCCATATATTTTTAATGCAGGAGGGTCTGACAAACAATATTTAAGCTCCTATGAACATGTAGCCTCCAGCCACTAGAGCAAAAATGCTTCTATCTTGAACACAAACTTGGACCATACATGTTGCACATTCCAGAGGGGCTTATTTCAGTACATATGAATCACAATTCCATCCCAGTGGAGGACAACAAGTAAACATGTGATCTAATGACTAATGCATCGTCCAAATATGGAAGCAACAGAAAGAAGAAAAGCACATGGAGATGTATGCTTTAAAAAACTAATTCATGAGAAGAGAAGAGAAGAGAAGAGAAAAGAAGAGAAGAGAAGGGAAGAGAAGAGAAGAGAAGAGAAGAGAAGAGAAGAGAAGAGAAGAGAATGTGTGAAAGCTGAAGAATAAATTGATCTGGCCTCTGGGACAAGTGTCAACAATGCAGCCATCTAGTCTACTTGAAAAGAAAGGAGGAAAAAAAAGAGCCCAACTGAACTGACACTTTACATGCTACGCTGGTTATAATAACATCCAGTCATTACCTCTGGGGTTAGTTAATGTGGCCTCAACCGCCTTTCCTCCGTCCCCACAGCGAGTATCATCGTATGGAAAACACTGGTCACCAGTGCCTGCCACCAGCTCCAGATTCTTGGCCACATCTTTCACAACATTCAGGGATTTCACCTTGAACACCTTCTTGCTGCTGGTGTCCGAAAGATACACAGCACCGTTCACCGGACTGGTGGCCAGGTAGTACTTGTGAGCGGGGCTGTTGCTGAGAGAAGGGAAAAGAGAGGAAGACGCCCCGGTCAATAAAGCTGGGAGGGCTACAGTGCTTTCAATAAGAAACATTGTGTAATACAATTAAAATGGATTCAAAAGCCATTTAGCAAGTCAATTGGGCACAATTACAGTTTAAACCATGGACATGGAAAAAGAAAAAAATAGAATGAGATTAAACATGGCAAAATAGAATGAGATTAAACATGACAAAATGGTGGAGCTTAGAACTCATCTACAATACTGTCAGCTTTGCTAAAAATCCCCGTTAGAGTGGATATTCCACCTCCACTTTCATATATGTGTAGAGACAGATACACACTAGATGTGAGAGATATATATATATATAAAAAGGGGTTATGTGTAAATACAGATCTCTACCTTTGGTCAAATTATTGGAAAAAAAAAAAAATTGAAGGGGTGTATATTTAGTTAGACAAAGACAAATGAGGGTCAGTGGGTCGCTGGGGTACACTGGCTCCTTTGACACAGATCCTAATTGCTACCCCATCCCTGACCCAAGAAATCTCAGTGATATCATCTGAAAACAACAAGATGAAACCATAGCTTCTATACAGTAGCTGCAGCCTGGTTATTGCTAGAAGTACAAACAAGTATGTTTTCTGTTTCCCTTGGGACTTCTCTTAGAAAAACACAAATGTACTGCAATCCAAACACATTATGCATCTCTCAGCCAGAGATTCGAGCACAGAAAAATATCCCATTAAACTCACAACTCAGTCAACAAAGTAATCCTTCACATCCACAGGAGGTTGCCCGACCCAACAGACAGACAAAAGAGCCAAATATAGCCGATCCCGCTGTGGCAGGATGCATACAATCTACGGGTGTACTCCAGTCAGGATAGGTGTCAGAAAACAGAGGAAGCGAAGATAACCGTAGACAAATCCATAGTGGTGCAGATGAAGTGACAGAGAGGATTATTTCCAATAAAAATCTCTTGCTTCTAATAAACACATGGGCTTCTGCTGGAAAATCAAAGCATAAGAAGCCCTATGGCATTATACACTCAGACATAAGGAGGGACTGATCTTACTTTGATTTCACAAGCTTGTCAATATTCCCATAAATAAAGCACTGGCCACAAAAGGTACTTGGATTAAAGTGAACTTTTATACAGGTGTAAAAAGCAGCTGAATGATCCTTGTCATCTGTATTTACCTTAATTGATTGATTGTCAGAAATTGCATCACCAGTGTTTCGACTAATCTCTTAACTTGATAAATCATTTAAACCAATCAAGCTGAAAAACTAAAATGCAAAAATTGTTCAGACAAAACCGAACAAGGAATCAGTGACCAGTTTAGTAATACAGTGGTAAGCGTCACCTTAAAGATGACCAGAGTTATCAGGGCAGGATACAACACAGTTCTGCCAGACCTGATAAGCATTATGCAGAAACCTGTCAGCAGGACATCATTCAAAGTGGATTAAAACAGAATTTCAACTATAACCTTGAGGGTTTTTTTCAGGCTTATGGTCGGCGTGAGGATGCCAAAGCTTATATTTTTATAATACAACAAGATCAAAAGACCAGTGGGTCTGTTGAATTGTCAACTCCAGTACATAATTTTAAATGACAATTGACCTTCAGTGAATCAGTGATGACAGCACACAGCAGCAAACCTCAGGCGCACATGTCACAATCAGCCCAGAGTCCATGTTGACTGATATGTTGGTTTATAGTGTATTCCAGGTACAAGCGGCTGGTCTAGGAAAACCACTGCTGTCTTAGAGTAGGTCAATAGCAAGCCTCAATAACTGGATTCTGCTTTGTATTCTATCTGCCATGTGCAATCAGCTGATACCTTATCAGCTCCTGGTTGCATGTAGAACAGTTCTGGACCCCCATAGTGTTTGAAACTATAAGGCGTTATTCCCTGACCTTGAGCTATAGCCATATCCTCAATCTACAGTATATTCACCGACAACATCTAGTTTGTGGAGGATAATTGGATTTTGCTGCATGCTGGCGTGGCAATGGAGGCAGTGTGGTTGGAGAGGATGGGGGACATCCTTAGTAGGGGGTCAATGAACATAGCAGTGAGATCACCCACCACACAGCGCTATCGCTAGCTCAGACATGAACAGGACGCAGCCACCCGTTTTATACAGAAACATGCTGTGTTTTCCTGGATAAATCTCCTTTTTAATATGCAAATGTATTTGGAGTGCTGCGGCCGAACAGATTAAGCTTTGATGCTTCTCTAGTCTTGCTCTAGCAAATAGAGAGAGTGTTTGTGTATGTGTATGGGATGTATACGTTAGAGTATATGAATGTACTGAACAAAAGCATTTGAGATGTAAGGACTGAGAACAGGTAGCTAAAGAGACAGAAAATGCAATAGGGAGCTTTTGGGTCTTTTGTTAATGTGGTCACTCTTGAAAATAGAGGCCAGTGACCAGCATCTCCGGGCTTTTCATCCTCACTTGGACTACATGTTCCCCTACTGAAGTCATGACCCCCTGATAGAAAATCAATCAGTAGCCCTTTTCTTGAGACATGGTATCTAAAGACAGCAGACAGAGACTCCCCTCACTACGTGCTGCCGTGGAAAATTAGGTCTCTGTATCTTCAGCAACTGATAAATATCTACACTGAGTTGCCATTTCAGGAGGGTCACCTAGCTCTGACGCAAGGCCTTTATGACACTTCATCATATTCAGTTTCTCTGTTGACACTGTCAGGAAGGTGTTGGTTTTATTCTGTGAAAACACATTTTTAGCGCACCTTTTACTTTTTAATATATATTTAGATCTAAAGCAACATGAACTACAGTTTCCAGATGACATTAACATTTCTCTGACACGATCAACAAAAACTGATAATGATGCATGCTGTTAGGTTAGATTTCTTGCATTGTGGATGTGGCAAACTGTACCGGCAATGAGATGCATGGTCTATATCCCACTTTAAAATGATGTGATTCCCTTGACAGGCGGAAATTCCACATCCATTTTAATTAAAGAGATATACTGTATTAAAAAGCCCCCAGTGCTTCATATGTTTGAGGCAATAAAATAAATTGCAATATCTTGGACTACTTGATAACTTGACTCTTGTTATAAACCCTGAGGAAAAGCGTGGCCTCTTCAGAATCAACAATTGTCTGCATTCTCCCTATGCAAGCACACATACAGATGCAAACACACTCCAGTGAACAAGGCACTAAAACCTGAGATTTATGTAAACTCTGGCATAGTAAACCACTGAATCTATGGCTTTATAGAAAGATGAAAACTGAGTCAGACAGCTGAATATACCCACTAGCAGCTTGCAAGTACATGTCTGAAATGGGCTCAAAAGGTCACTTCCACATCAAGTCTATGGACTGTCCCATTTCCTATATTGATTTAGGTAGATGCCATGCAGCTTACCTATGCCTGAAGTCTTTGTTTCTGTCAGTTTGACAAAAGCACCGGACAATGAAAAAGGAAGAGAGGGAGAGGAAATGTTAGTTGTTAGTAAACAGAAATAATTAAAAGTGAATCATGACAAAACATTAGTCTTCTAACTACTCAAAACTGTCTTTGCTAACACAGACAGAGAAATTAATCTTCTCCAGGAGCGTCTTCTGTTAAGACCCCATTACATCCTGTTCAGCTTCTATCATGGCCAAACTCCAGCTGATACAGGTGGATGAGAGAGGCAAGACCATCAATCCTGGGCCTTTAGGGCATTTCTGTCTATCTCAATCGACCTCTGTGGTTTATGACCTGTATGCAAGCCCATCTGAGCTCATGGTTCTGAGTGAATGTTAGTAGGCTGCTACTCCTCCGTTACCTGAGCTCCAGGACACTGGTGACATTCCCCGTGGTGAAAATCCTCCTCACATAGTTGAAGTCTCCCACATACAGACTTCCATCTGAGCCACAAGCCAGAGCCACGGGGGCCAGCAGCTTGTTTCCATCAGCCAGGCCATTGCAGCTTGGGCAGGATATGCTGCGCCTGCGTCCGTTCCCCATCACGCTGCCGATTACAGGAGGCTGCTGGGAGATGAAGACGTTCTCCCCGTTCCCCATGTGAAGAATACCTGATGAGGGCACAGGAAAGAAACACGTAACACCTGCAACCTGTTTAGGTTGAGCAGTTTGGAAAGCATGAGCTCTATTTTCCTAAAATTGGATCAAAACAAAAACCCAATTGGAGACTTGGCTTTGCTAACTGGTGATGGCCATTTATTGTAATTTTGATAAGAGGTGGACTTGAACAACAGGCAGTTTTCTAATCATCATTGAAAGCAGCAGAGTGTTTCCTAATAAGCTTGGAAATAAATCCAGGCCAGCTTCTCTCAGGAAAAAAGAAACTTCTTACAGAGGTATAATTACACAGCCGCCCCAAAAATGAATATGCAGCATCCAATATATGTTACCAAAGAAAGATGATGTCTCATTTGAAGATGTATTCACGTTTTCACAGGTACTAAAATCCCTGTCCATGTGCATTGATGTCCAAAAACATATATTCCAATTAATTTACAAAAATTAGATTCATGTTATTCAATATGCAATTAAAAAAAAACGTTTTAATATTGCTAGTAACTGTTGAGAGCACTTTTCAGCACAGTGATTACAAACGCTGCCCCTAATTAATCATACTGCTACTAGTTTGACCTGCATGCATGTATTCACTCCATCTCTGCAGTTGTAGATGTGTTTTACATCACTGCTTATCCTGTGTGTACAACACAAATTCCTTGTCGATTGTAGTGAAGAAATACTGTTTAAAGTTTTACTTAAAAAATGTTACTAAATTTCCAATGCAGCTCAGGACACGTCCCGATTTTGCCATCTACACTCCCAGAAATTTGCAAATCAATTTGGAATCTGTAGAGAGCAGATTTGCAGTCTGGTGTGTAGAAATGCACAGAGGGCTTTGTGAATAAAATGGGATGATTATTGCACATTGCCCTGTTTCTGCTGAGTGGGTAACGAAGCTCTGATGCTGCGAGTCCCTGGCTCCAAGTCATTGCTTAATGCAGTTTAAAATGTATATTAGATGACAAATTTAAAAGGAAGGATAAGTCAACACACAGACAGAAAATCTGATGGGATTTTGAATGTGTGTGTGTGCACCTCTGACAACTAAAGTCATGAAAATTGCTGTGTGTGTCAGTGTTTGAGAGGTGTATCTAGCGGACGGGCACGCAGGCAAAATGTCACGTCAAAATGGAAACCAGAAAACCCTTGGCACGAGTGGAATCTCCTCGAGATAGGAAATTGCCACACGGGCGTTATCACAAAAAAATGACTTGCCCAATTAAAAACAGCATTGTGTCTGCCTTTCTACCTCCACAGGCTTTGTACATGAGCGAAAAATAGAGCAGCATGAGTACAGTTGATGTGCTGGCATTCAGGTATGCACCCACACACGCACGAACAAACTGGTTCCATTATTATTGCCAATCCATGCTTGGAAAATGTTCAGATATGTTCCTGCTGCCCAATCAATGTAATCATATTTGAAATTCAGCATCTGCATGTCTGTGGTAGTTTTTCAGCCTCTAATGGTACTTGGTGACCTGACTTCTTTGAGCAGCACAGCATTTGGTCTATCAGAAAAGATCAGCCAAGCATCCCCTTCCTGGGACATGATTTAATCTTAGGGACTGCTGCTGCTGGGAGTAGCAGACTGATAGCAATTAAATTAAGGATGATTCTAAAAATTCTGGGCATGAACAAGACATGGATGTGCCAACGGGGGATGGGGGTGGAGGATCTAACAGTGGAGGTGATGTGCATGCAAGTAGCAGCCTCTCTCCCTTCCCTGGACAGCACATTCAGACTCAGCAGGTTTAGTATGACAGATCAAAGTGCCATCCTCCTGAGCATTTTTCATATAAATATGCCTCATCTCCTCTGATGAGCCCTTCCAGACACAAACAGACTGTGAAACCGAGCTAGTGACAGGTACTGCCTAAAGTTTCCCCCTCTTCAGTCCTCCTCCTGCCTTTCAGGAGTAATTTGCTGGCAATAAGAAAATTGACCCCCTCACCCAAAAATGGACAGTGGTAATAAAAAAAAAGTCAGATCTATCTATGGATAAACGACTGGTGCATTGAAAAAGCCTCAGAAGCCAAAAGACAGGAGGGACAATTCAGTGCCGCACTAAAAGCATCATTTAAGGCTCTGGGTGGACACAGTGGTACTTATCTGCACTTTTGGGCTCATTCTGAATGATGTGTATACGAGCAGCAAACTGAAGCTTGCACTTAAAAAATGTTTTCATCTTAACAACTCATAAAGTCGGTCACTGAATGAAAATGATGAGAAACAAGATGTTTTTGTCCATTGTAAATTAGATTAAATTCTTGTACACACATTTGTAATTTTCCATATGAATGTAAAATAGTGATCTTCATTATGCTAACAAAATTCTTCGAAAATCGGAGAATTTAAGTACAACTGCACTGGAACGCAAAGGTATTACCTCACTGTGCTACTTTTGAAATTCGACAATGGTATAAATACTAAGTTAAAATAAAGATTTCTTGCAGTATAAAATTATCTTTAAGTAGGTGTTTTAATGCATGAATGAACAGCCTGAGAATAGGAATTTAAAAAGGAATTAGAAGCTGACTCACCGCTCTGGATATTTAAAGCATGGTGCTTGTCTAAAGTCCACCCTCCCAGTTTGGAGGCTGTGGTTTCGTAGCCCTGTAGAACAGCAGTCCTCTTCTCCCATAGAATAAGGTCTGGACATGACTCATACTCAAAACCCACAGATACTAGAAAAAGAGGAAAAGATAAAGCAAGCATCAGTCAACCATGTGCTTTTTGGCTAAAAGAAGCAAATACACATTACAGTCAATGTATGCATCCGCACTCACCGAAAGCTTCAGATAGGCCATAGACCTTCTGGCTGTAGACGTCAGCCTTGTCCCACACAAAGTCATACGAGAGGTTGGGGGATGCAGGAAACCACTTTCTGAACAGTCTGCCTTCCACAGCCACCATAAGGTGAACCTTCATCAGGTTGAAAGGGATTGTGGAGTGGGTGAGGGTCACTCTCAGTATTGACTTGTAACCTGGGGTCCTGCTGCTTAAATAGGCCAGTTTCATCTCAGTCCCTGGTATAGGAACTTCTTCCTGCAGAGACTATAGGCAAAAAACAAGGCTTATCAATGACAGGAAGAAAACATAAATCTTTCAGACAGCTGATGGGAACTGTAAATACTAAACTGATTAGAAATTATTTTCTTCAAGGTTTTGCTGCGACTAATAACATGCTGCTGAATGTTTTTTTCTCACAGAAATAATCAATTTGTCAATTTGTCCACTACAACCTAATTCTCATAAGCCTGTCCCCAACCAAATATATGGTCCCAAGGGTAGATTAGAAACATCAATTAGAGGACAATTATACTCATTCATTAGACAGAAACCGATGAAGGATTTCTTCATTATAGACTCTAGTGAGTATTCTTCATAACTGATTTAATAATAGCAGGTCCTTCTGGAGGACAATAGCCTGCACTGCAATCCATATGACAATAGCATCACAAGAGTGCCCTTGGGCTCAGTGCTTGAGCAGTCCGATAATATGAAAGTAAGTTTAGTAAAAGACAACGGTGAAGCCTGAGGAAATTGACTGACTGAGGTCAAACCTGAAACCTCTTGCTGATACAACAGCAGGTCAGCACTCAAACACTGAACAGTGCTCCCATTTAAGATCAAGGGTGTGCAGCACAGGTTTGTTTGACCAACTCCTCTCTGCTCTAATTAAGTCACCTCTCGTTGCCTGTCTCCACATTACAGGACAAAATGACAATTAAAACAACTACCTGCAGCAACGCTGCTCAGAGGACATGTCACTTACGGTCTGTTTCTCTTTAAATGTTCACAGACTGAAGCTATGCGTGGTTAACTGGTCAGAGTTCCCTTTTATATGGACAAATGCAATTTGAATGGTGTTCCGTGTAATGCAATTACAGCTCAAGGAATAGCAAAGGCAAGGCTGCTATAAATAGCCTGCACTGCATACTAAATTCACTGATATGCCATAAATCTTGTGAAGCAAACTGGGAGACAAAGTAATTAGAGAAGGGCACAGGGATGTCTGCTAGACATACAGTTGCCACACTTTCAGCTGAACATTCGAGCCCATACAAGTGCGTCCTTGTACCAACAAGACACATACACATGTAGACAAATATCAAACTATATACACTTATGAAATATAGAAGAAAACCCTCCCAAGTGGTACTTGTATGCTTAACCTGGGCGCCTACAACCCAGGAGGAATAAAAAATGTCAAGGCTGTTTTTTTGAATGCGAGGTAATCATCATCAGTCTGCAGCCAGACAGTACAATGCACACTGTAAATCGCACCAGATCCGGGGACCAATTACACCAGAGAGATAAAATCCCAGGACTGCCCTGAGCCAGATTTACTATTACACTTGTACTTGATGAATAGTCCTCATAGTCTCCTCCAGATGTGTGGCATGAATCATTTGGAGGAGAGACCCATGTAGTTCACAACCTGCAGGGCAGTGAGGGAGGTGAGAGCCGGAGAATCACCTGGATTTCGGGCACCACGTTCCCCCTCTCAGAGCAGGAGCCAGCGAATGCGGTGAGTGGAGCCGGGGACACCACGGGGCTGGGTCTGGTAAAGCTGCTGAGGTCACAGCTAGGGATGTCATTCTCCTCATGCCGCATGACGATGGTGTCCATGACAAAGAAGCGTCCCCATGGCAACCAGAGAGTGTGTTCCTGGGTGATGAATGGAGCGCGCTCAAAGTGCAGGGCTATGGCTATGCCCCCATTGGTTACCAAGTCAAAACTGGAACACAGATATATACAATGTCAGAGAGGATGAATATTGTTCCACATACAGCGATGAGGAAATGTATGTATTTCATATAAATACCGTCAGCTATGCATATAATCTGTTTTGTGTTGAGGATTAGACCATGCCACAATTAGCTGTGAATATATTTATTTTCTAATTAAGTGTTGTTATGACAGATTAAACAGTAAAAAAAATCTTTTTAATTTGTTTTAGTAAATGAAGGCTACGAAAGGATGCTAATGCATTATTTAGCATTATCTGCCAGGCACACACAGGCTAAGAATCCAATAGGATGTTTGATCACAATCTTAGAGGCACATCTCTTAATTAATGTCATAATCTGCAGATTTTATTTGAAGAAAAAAGTACATGCATGCTTTGAGTTCAGACATGACTGCCTCCCCCCCCGCGTGTGTATGTGTGTGTGTAATGCACTGCTCCGGTGCTCACATTTATATGTGAGTGAGGGAGATTTGTGCTGCAGCATGGAGGCAGCCGCCACTTCTCTATCGATCCCTTGGACGAAGGCTGTCCACTCTAACATCAGTCTAAAAGCCCTGCAATGCAATCCCATCTAGTGTTGCATTAAAGGGCCTCTGCTTCTGGACTGACCTGAGCAGGTCTCAGTAAACAGGCTGAGCTCAGGCGATTTCATCACCTCTAACTGCTGCATAGTGACAACAGCATGCCTGCACCTGCACCGGACTTCTGCAGCGCTTGTCAGATCTCTCTAAAAGCCAATTAGCACCCGGTCACCTGCAGGCTCATGGGACCGGGCTACATCTTCACACAGGAAGCATTTTTTCCACATTACAGGTAAAGAAGCCAGTGCAAATACTGGCTTCCAAACTAGGTAGCCTCCCTCTTGGTTTAAGCTCCTATATTAAGAATCTGCTCATTCTAACTTCACTTGCGGGTGAACATCTGATAGGCTGTGGCGATAAACAAAGGTTTGTTCCGCCCTTGGAGTTTCGCCCTTGGCAGGGTGTGAAAGAAGTGAGTTCGCCCAGCAATACGCAGGCTGCGGCACTGATGGAGGCTGTGATAGTGCTAACCTTGTGCTGCCGTGATCCGTCACTAACAGTGCAGCTGTAGCCGGTCAGTCCTCATGACACCTGGCTGGCTCAGGCTATGCATGCTCAAAACACTTCTGGACAGATACCCATGGGCAGCGTGGCCAATCGATGATGGGATTCACTGGCCGTTATCAGTCATGACAACAGCCTTCAGCCATGTGACAAAACTTATTAAGCTACCTACAACAGCCTTACTTGCTTTTGCCCTCAGGGAATGCATCAAACTCAAAGAGTTAACCCCGCCAATGAACTTGGATCGCCTCATACAAATTATACACAATCATTTTTCAGCCAATATATATTTATAATGGACTGGGTGGTACCTACTTGATGTTAAAGTGAATCATGGACACAGCCAAAGCTGGTAAGAATAAAAGGGCTGTCTGCTGTAGATGATATGTGGTAGGCACTTCATGTATTATTGAAATAGATGAACACTAGCACAAAAAGTACAAAGATAAAATAATGAATAATGACTTTTAATAGTAATAAGTGCATGTTGAATGTGGCCATTATGCAGTGAAATTTGGGGTCATTAGGGCGGCTCGTTTCAAAAACTGCGAAGTCATCAAGCCATGATGTATATGGATTACCCATATACATCATGGCTCCTATAGAGATTCTCTCTGGTAACGTAATAAGCTGGAATCCATGTCAGCATTTACTTACTATTGGAGAAAAGCATGAAAGGGAATGGGATTGTCTCAATGCTCAGCCAGTCAGAAAATGGCTACATACCTGTATAGAAACTAAACTAACCTCTTTTGTTTAGGCTAGAAAACTTTTCAAGATGGTGGAAAAGGTAATTTAAAAAACTAAGCCCTTAGACAATAAAGAACACATCATAAAAAATGAGTTGAGACAGCTTTCCTATTTCTAAGTGGCTGAACAGGTGCATTTCTGATTTCACGCTGCACTGAGCGTGTTTACAGTGATTGCAGGGGAGTTGCAGGAGACTGGGCATGTTTACAGGGGAACCTGGGAGATGGAGTAGTGTTTACACATATGCTGGAAGGGAGAAAACGGTATAGGGGTTTGGAAAGGGAAAAAAATGGAGCGATGCATAAGAAAAATGGGACATGCATAAATGGGAAAAGGATAGAGATGAAGGAAGCCAGTGCAGTGGAAAGGACATGAAACCTTGGCTCAAGCAAAAGCACAGGAAATAAGTGAAAGTAGTGCCCAGAAAGGAAAGGCTTAAGGGCAGTGGGAGATTAGAAGACCAAGAGCATGGAGGGATGGAGAGCAGATGAAATAAGTGAGGAAGATGGAGATGATGAGGTGGAGATGAAGAGAAGAGGAGAAGAAGAGGAGTCTGACAAGAAGATGGAAGGAATGAGCAGGGGCAAGAATGATCAAGATCAAACCGGCGGCAAAAATGTGGGCCTTTAGAGTGTCAGTGACTGATAAAAGTGTCAGGAGGAAGTGGGGCTTGGAGAGCAAACAGCAATTCATGCTGTGCTGTGATAGAGGGGCTTGGCTTGCCACAAAGCCGTACTAACACTGACTACTATGAGAGATACAGGGGATTGGAGATTGAGAGTATATACTGTATGTGTGCAATCTGATCCAAAAAGCATATTCAGAAAAGAACAGAAGCTATGGGGACAATACTACCCAAAGTTTTTCTCTCAGGTGTTTCTCTTTGATTCTGAGAAACACATCGAAACCAGTCAGAGGTTTTTGTCTACATTTCTCCGAGAAACTCTCCTGGTGCCAAAACAGGGTTGCCTGCTCCTTGCAGTGGCAGAAGATAAAATATGTGGAATTGTCTTAAGAAGATAATGTTAATGATCCATGTTAATGAGTGCATTTGGAAAGTATCATTTCATGGATGTAATTTCATATCCACAGCATAATAATTACAGGTCAGGATTATTTTTTCACCCATGACATTAATGTCATTGAGCAACAATACAAGGAGAAAGATGCAAAACAAATTAACTGCACGTCCACAGACTAAACTTAAATGTCTCACTTAATTCCCTAAATCCTCCATTGTCAAATAAATACTGTCCATCTGCACTATGTTTCATAGCCCCAGTGAGCTGCTTTGAATTGGCATATTTTATTCTTTTCCCTCCCCTGCTGCCACTGAAGCATAACTTATGAGTGTACCAGAAGGGCTTTGTTTGATTTCTTTGGGAATTGAGCCGAGAACGCCGAAATTGGACCAAATGAAAGCACAAAGCAGATCAATGGAAGCACAGTTTGCAGTGGCAACTGTTTTTTTTCCTGCCATCATTAGAATTCAGCACAGCTAAACAACAGTATTTGACAATAATATAAATATCATTGTCACATCTCGGTACTGCATATTTCGGCAATGGTTTGAGGCATTTGCATTTCTTGTTTTTGTGTTTGTGTTTGAGTGCCTCTGTGTGTGTGGGTATGTGTAAGTGGGCTCTTACCTTCCATCCTGCCTGGTAACTGTGTAACCAAAGGATGGCTTGTTGATGAAACTGATGTTGACTCCAACCAGTGGCGTTCCATCTGAGGTCACTACTTGTCCACGGATGACACAAGCATGACTGTGTGGAAGAGAGATGCACCAACACTGTTACAATCACACAAAGGACCAAACCTAGTATGGACACATGTAGGTACAGAAAATAACAACAGGCCAAGAATAGTAGTCCTGCATTAATTTCTGTAAATTACATTGTTGTGTATCACACTCTTTCTAATGTAGTCTGACCACTTCACACATGAAAATAAGGATATCAACAACACAAACCTAATGTCACCAGAAAGTCAAAACAATACCATAGACATCTCTGATTTATAGTTAACAAAACTAAACATTTTAAATTTGACAAAGCAAACTGGGACTGGATTGTACGTGTGTACTTACTGGTAATCTAATGTAAACAACAACATGAATAAAAAGCACGACATCTTTTTCTCGCAGCAACTTAAAGGAACCAAGAACTAAAATGACAGTACGGTGAATAAATATAGTAAATATGGTTGTTATTAAAAGTAAATACTTTACACAATAAAAGCAAACAGCCATGACAGAAACACAACAAACTAACACCTCCTAGCTTGTCTCCAAGGGTTTTTCTATCCAGAATGGCAGGATAATGAGATAAGGAGGCTTTACTTTGCTTTTGCTCTAATTAAAAAAAAGAGGATTTATCTTTTCCATTATGGAATGCAAGGGAGGGACATAATAAGACTGCAGATTGCAAGATTTGCTTGGCTGGTTATCAAGACCTCAACAGATTTCCAGACTGACATCAAGTCTCCAGAACCTGCATAAATTAGATCTGATCATCAGTCCCCAACAATCAATAGTGGGAAGTCATCCAAATTCAACTCCTAATCTTACTAAACTGATGAGTTCAGACCTTGCTGTATCACATCTCCCTTGTTGAGTTCTGCCCTCATCATTAGCGAGGTCCAACTCATGGTCAGCTGTTGTTTCTGTAGTCGTTTGCAAAAATCGGTCCCCTAACAAATGCTTGACTGCCATGTCTTCATTAGACCATGGCTATTTTTAATACATTTGGGTCTTAAACACTGCCACGTTCTGGAAACAATTAACACTAGCGTGTTAGTAGCTGCCCTCAACATGTCCTTACCAGAGGCAAGATCATTCACCCCACACTATCCTGGTCCCCAGGAACCCACTTTTATGTTAATTAGGCCGGGTCTCCTTCAGAAGACCTTGGCTGTCCACCACTGCACTGTAAACAAGCAAGGATATACTACCCTCGATTGTTAGGCTCATTTCCAAAGATCTATCTAAAAGCATTTCCATAGAGTTACTACTAAAGTTAACCTAGCGCTGGGCTGGCTGTCTACGATTAATCATTCATGCCTGCAGTTTATTTAAGAGCCTTGTTTGAAGAAGCAATCATCCACATTTTCTTCAGATGGAGGTGTGAAAGTGGAACTATCTCCTTCCTGCCTCTGTGAACCACATGGGGAGATGATTCCTCGCTTTCAAGACAAATGATTTAAATATTGACATCAAATACAACAGAAAGAAAGAGTAGCAGAGGAAGCATGAAGCATTCGCTGCAGAAACTTCCCCTCCGTAGGAGATTTCACTCAGCCTGCAGAATTCACAGAGCCAAAAAACGACTACTCAATATCTGCAGCCTCAAGTTTATCATACATCATATAAACAGAGGGCAAAGTGAAGACATGTTGTGTAAAGTAAACAGGTGAGACCCCCTGACTGATGATATCATCTCTAGTTTAGGCTCTTTTAAGAGATAGTGGTAGTCTAGTCAAGTCTAAGTGAAATGTGCCACAGAGTTCAGCCACATATGAAGCAGACACTCTTGCATAATTCAAATGAGCCATAAGAGTGGTTTTGGGTGTGAACTGAGGTTGCTGATGGATTAAGAGTTTTGGATATAGTATAGTAAGTGAAGAGGGTGCCAGTAATACTAAACAGCCAATTACAAAGAAGATTCATGAAAAAAAAAACAAACAAAACAAAAACATCCTTTTAGACCACAAACTATTTGATTTAACAGAGATGGGTATGTGGTGCAAAACAAAACATTGGTGGAAAAAAAGTCAGACACAAATATCATGGGCACACAAGAGTTCCACTGGATAAATTTGTCACAAAATTGGAAAATAGTCCCCTTCCCTAGGATGTAATTGTGAGGAAACTGCACTGCTCAGTGGTCTTTCAGGCAAAATAAAAAATGCATGGCAGACTTAAGTATAGAGAACTTTCAATGAGTAAGGCTAATAAATGGTACCATCAGCACAGAAGCAACAAAAACATCATTACCCACGCAAATGACTTGATTATAGGGTAAACCCTGCCGCAAATCTAAGCATGGCACTGTGGCCCTGTCTTTCCCTGCCTGCATGTTACCCAGCACAATGTGGGTTGTAAAGTGAGGACACATTAAGGTAAAATATTTGCTATCCAAATATATAATATTGATAAAAGAGTTAGTGCACAGTGAGAAGAAAGCAGACAAGACATTTTCTGACATGAATGGCCTAATGCTAATCAAAGTTATAAATAAAATAACCAAAGTGCAGGCCTGTAAATGAAGCCAATGGCTTCTGTTTTGCTATTATAAGCCAGCTCTCAATCTTTACCCAAATTATTCCATGGACAAAGTCCCTGTTTACTATTCTGGTCAGCATCCATTGCTGGGCCTTGGCAGTCTCTTGTATTATGTGTCATGGTAAAGAGTCGAGACATTTTATGCAGTGGCAGATGCTTTCATCAGTGGCACCTTTGCAACTTTTTGTGGTGGGAAACATCAGAAATAGCACTCCAACATGTCTACTAGCATGAGGAAGTGGTTAGTGGATCAATAAAGAGATGATCAGGTGACCAAGGCAGGCATATCAGGAAGATACTAAGACGGTGCCTGTAAGGCTCATCTGAAGCCCTGAGCCCCCTGTCATAACCGCTCATATCTGTCAGTGGGTGGGGAATGAATACCAAGCATGAATAATAGATTAACACTGATATTTTTAGGTGAGCCAAGGCCTCCAATCTCTTGCAGCTCATCTCGGGATTCTTGATTTTACTTATTTATGGCTGCATCTTCTTGTGAGAGAGACAAGAGTATTACTCAACCCTGTACGCCTCTTCCTCTGTCCACTGAAGAACTGCAAAATGTTGAGTGGTTCTTGAAAGCCAGAAAAATGTCAATGAGTGAAAATGTCACCAAATGTGTTACGAGTGCTTTTTCCCAAGTATTAGCTGACATGGCCAGTAAAGGTTCAAAAAGAGATTTGAATTTCAATTCAGTGAAAGTTGATTTATAGTTCTTTTTCTTTTCTAATTGAAAACTCAGTGACTACTGACATTTAATCACAAACACATTAGAACAATAAAACAATAACGTGCTAAATATGCATAGCGCAGATCTGAAAACCTGTCTTATTGCAAACAAGGAGCTAAGGTGGACAGCAAATGGGTGAGTAAAAAACACATCTCAACCTCCAGCGCCCAACATTAAGATGTGTTCGGTTGCAAATCACATTAAAAGGAAATGATCCTGCTGCAGCAGGGACACCTGAAATTGATTTTCCCTTCAAATTCAAAGCAACGGCTCTGCTGGACTAAAAATAGTGATGTCTGAAACCACAACCTTCTGCCATCATCTTAAAAAGATAACAACTGCATGTGTGAAGTTTGTCTTGACTTGCCTGCTGTTTTTGACACTACTCTATAAAACTGTACACCAGATGACGAAAACACTGAAATACTCTCGACTCATTTTATTTACTATTTTGTTTTGATTGTTTCACAATACTACAATAGACTGAGATGAGAGAGAGCCATAAGCAAGCAGGATGCAAATAAGGTGACACTGCCTCACAAGCGATTAAAGATGAAAAGAGAGGGAGACAAAAGCAGAGAGAGGCAGGGGAGTCATAGGGGACTTTGACAGCCATCCTGCCTGATATGAAAGCATCTCAGATTCCGTGGCTGAGGTGTCGTGAGCTCTGCCTCTGGGAGTGGGCCTCAGATGGATTACAGTGGGAGTAATCACAATACATGAATATGAGATGCCTTTCTTGCCGGGGAATGCTCTTTGCTTTTTGCCACATCCCATGTTTGTCCATCACCATCTGTCTGTCATCCTTCTAGCTGTGCATGCCACCAGTCACTACTCATTTTAATCTCCGGTCCTGCCTATAGCTGCCCTCATGCAGACGTTTTGGCCAGGGTTAAAACAGCAAACATTTCACATTCACTAAAATCTCATTGTAATTGCACTGGCCTATTATCAACAATGAAAGCCACCTGAAAGGTCATTACTCATATGAAGTTAGCTATAATGCAGTTTCAAACTGGATCACTGTTAAATCTAATGGATATGAGCAGAGCTACACAACTGTGTGTACAATCAAAGACAAGCGTCCTGAACAGCTGAATTAAAATCTTAAACATATAAAATTCAGCAATTACTTAAAAAAAACAAAACTGAACTCAATGTAATTTTGATGTCAAAAATCCCTTCCCAGAAAATAATAGCTTCTGACTGGTTACAGAGTGTCACACTGAGTGGTGTTTGGTGGGAGTTGTACCCAAGTCACTCACTTGCCATCGAAGGGGTTGGCTCCAGGGATTACATGGGTGCTGTCCTTGCCCACCAGGAAGCGTACCCGGTCATAGAAAGTCTGCAGGTTGGTCTGTGTAGTGGAGATCTGTGTCTCCTGGATGATGTCCAGGGGGTCCGGGGAGCCCACACACAGAGAGGTGGTGTGACAGGTAGCCTGCAGACAGCAGTCTGGATCCATACAGTCCACTAGGCCATCTGATGAGGTCAAACAAGCCACACACACATGCTTCCGTTAAACTACCAGGACACACACCTGGCAAAAAAACTAAGCACATATATTTGAGTCATTGGGGCATTATTTGTTTTGACAGCTGTTTTACTACATGACTGGAGTCATGTCATGTGCATCTCATCCTGTAGAACAATAAAACACCTCCAGCAATGCTCGTGGTTCTCTTTCTGTAATTTAGATGAAATAATACAAGACAGAGAGAGCTGCTGTGCAGTGCACTTTACTTTGCCGAAGTGGGTCATCAGACTCCCTACCCTTTGCTTTCAGGGGCCTATCTGGCCAGATGGGTGATAAAAATAAACCCTGCTGTCAGGAGTCAGTCAAATCCCCAGCAGCACCCAGTCTTTGCCACTGCCCTGTGGTCCCTGCACAGTGATGGGGAGACAAACAGCCTCTGCATAAATAAGGGATGCTAGTGCATAGCTCAGGCTCAGAATGAGGTCTGGAAGAAAGGAAGTCACGTCTCCCACTTGGCCTTAAGAGCGGTGCAGCCCCCTGGCTGACTGTGTGTGTGCCTGGCTCAGCTCAGGGCTAGTTAGAGGGCAGAGCAGGGACTTCCTCCTGGGGCCAGCGCATGCTTAGGGCTTCAGGCCAGCTAGTCTGCTTTTTAATAAAAAACCTGTTGTCCAGGTGACCGACTAGAAGCCGCTCCTCCTCACCTGCGTAAGAGGACAACTGAGCCTGGAAAGCATTAGCAGGTACAGTGACCTCTCATGTGCCTAGGTGGTTAATTCTACAGTGAAATTATGCCTTGTTAAGAGTCCCTACTGATGCTTCGTCTGTGTCAGAAGGAACTGTTGTGTGTTCTTTGTGATTTTACCTCCATCGTTGTCCTTGACATCACTGCAGGCAGTTTCCATAGAGGTGTCACAGCCAGTGCCCCTCCAGCCCAGCTGGCACACACAGTACCAGCCATTGTTACCCAGAGTGCACCTACCATTTCCATTGCATAAACCAGGGCAGCCCTCTGTGTAACAAAAAAGGACAAACACAGAGGTCGGTACAAAATATCAAATAAAGCAGATTTAATGGGAAGCATGAATATTGTATATTGTTTGTGAGCAAGCGCCCCCACACTAAAACAATGACAACAATGCAACTTGTTGATGACAATGTGTTGTTGTAAATATTTCTCTGGCAATAGACTAAAGTCATTTCAAGATTTTAAATGGGTGAGAGTGGCTATAATGACCCTCAGCTGAAGTTGATTAATATGATACACCTTTTGTGAAGCTTCTAATATCCCTTTGCAGCAAAATCAGATAAGAGGGATCTTCTAAATCAATATTCACTCATTACTACAGTAGATTGGCCTGCTGTATCTATGCTACTACGGCTGGGTAATGAGAGCAGTGGTGTCCATGCTGGCAGTCTTCCACATAATTGAATCCGTTTTTATGTGATTTTCGAATGTGACCATCGTTATGATTATAGCATCACTGCTGCCATCATCTGCAAAAAAGAATGAGCTGCATCAAAACTGCATTAGTTATCAGAAATGATCTAAATCAGTACTTGCTCTCTTTTTATTGGAAGTTGTCTCCACACTCTTCTTAGAAATCAATAAGATTATCAGTGTGTGTTATTAGTGTGTGTTCTGTCATTAACAGAGGCAGAATGCAAAATAAAATACTAAAAAAGTAGATACAGCTGAGCGCAATAGTATTATGCACGGGGGCGGCTTAGCTTGCACTAACTGTGTTCCCAGGCTTGTGACCCCTAGGGGTGCTGAAAGCAGACTGGAAAAGAACAACAGGTGAAACATTCCTCAGTTTCTCTGTGGATAGACCGTCAGAAGGGCAGAGACCAGGGGATTATCTCACCCATTTTACTGGGGCCGCTTCGAATTTATCTGGTACCTTATGATTCCTATCCCCTCACTGAAGCCGATGCAGACGGTAAAGTCTCAAGATATCAGACACATAAGTCTCTTCACAGTTTGTGTTGTTAACAAGATGCCTTGATGGAGAGAATGCCGAGCTGACCCATTTTAGCAACAAGAGAGACAGGGGTGGCTGTCTCGGTGCTCTTACGTCACAGGGGGAGAAAGAGGGAGCAAAAAAGAAGGAAGACAGAGGTGCGGGTGTGGTGAACAGGAGACATTTGTAGAAGGCAGAAAGACCAGCTGAAGGTAAGAAACAGTGATGAGTAGGAAACTGAGATATCTGAGCATTTAGGAAGATAAAGGCAGAAGCAGCACCAGGGAAGATGAGTATTGTTGAACACAGGGTTAGATGAGTAATACATCAGCTGCATTTCGGCTGTGGCAACACAGAGTAAGAATGGTACCATGACAGGAGGTAAAATTCAAGTGCGACTCGGTGAACAATCCACATTTATAGATGTTATTGCATCTTATGCCAAAGCTTAGGTCTCCTGTCTCTCTGGCACTTTGAAATATTAATACTGTTATAGAAGTTTAATTAAAAAAACCGTAATGAAGCTTTAAGCCATGTTTACAGGAACAAACTATGAAACATGGCAAGAGCAACAATAGCAATGAATGGCTATAATTGAGGAAATACAAATGCAGCGTTTCCTCAATTACAGCCATTCATTTCTACTTAAAACATGCAGTATCGTCTGGAGTCGAGACATTGGGTTTTTGTTGAGCCGTGTCTGTGTCAACATAGGTAAATATGGAAAGAAGCCACGGGCACACAGACTGTTCAATAATGGGGATTAAATTACAGTGCATTAAAAATTCTTAGTAAAATAAATAATCCCATCTCCATTTTCTCCTGTCCCTGAAGAAATGGACTCGCTGTTAAAGGCCAGTGCCATTAGAAAGTGGCCGGCCTCCTAAACATGTTTTTGTCCTTTTATTGAGCAAATGGACAAAACAACTCCAGTTAGACCAGTGGAGACAGATGATTAGTAAGCTCTGAATGTTTATTACAAGGATAAATAAAGATCCGCTCTCTGTTGGCACCAGTTCAACTTAATTGGCAGTGCTTTCAGAGAGGAGCCCCTGCTGAGCTCTGCCCAAGTCTGCCTGTAACAGCTCCAAACGTGAGGGCGCAAGTGTTCGAAGGACTCCTCTGGCAGCCGCTGTCATGCCAGGTGGTCCATTACCAAGGACACAGTGAGAGTGAAAGAGGGTACTGGAGGCGGAGAGGCAGGGCTGCTGCAGAGCCTCCACCCCCTGCTTGCCCTGCACCAACCAGACCATGAACTCTTTTAATTAGATAGGATGCACCCTCAGCACCTATCAGACCCTGCTCACAGCTGCACACTCATCCATAATGCATTGCACAGGTTATGAAGCCCCCTTCCCAACATCCCACTATTGAGAAATCAGGCTGCACACACACCACAAATTCAACACAAATTCAAAAGAAGCAGCACAACTTGACTCACCAGGTGCGAAAGTGCTAAGTGGAGATTACTGTGTGACAATATGGCAAAAAGTTGATGGGAGGCGGAGATCTTTAGAATGACTTGTTTGGGGCAACAAGAGGTGCACAGTGTTTGCGTATGTCAATGTAAGGGAAGAGCATGGTGTGTGTGCATGATTTGTTAATGCTGGCTGGAGTTACAATGGAAGGAGGGCAAAGTAGAAGGAAGGAGGAATGCCATACCTTTCACTACCTTATCCAGATAGTGAGCTTGGGAGATAAAAGACAGGACATATAAGGGAGGTTTGAACAGTGCCACTTCCATGACAAGACAGCAAGGCAAGGTGTTAGTTTACATTACAAAAGGTAAATAAAAAAAGGAAAAGCGCAGTCATGAAGTGAAATCGTGCATTACAAGCAACACAACAAATACAATCGAAAACAGAGGGAGAGCGATGGAGACGTAGAGAAAACACGGAGGGGGGTGGACACAGAGAAAGAACGATAGAGAGAAAAAGAAAGAGAGAGAGAGAGAGAGTGAGATTAAAAAAGTGATATGCTCAGAAAGAACATTTCAATCTGTCCCCATTTATCAGCTGCCAGGATCTGCAGAATATCTCAGGGGAGTGTGTCAAAAGCAACGTGATTGATGCACATATTACCACCCTTAAATCTCTCAACCAATATCAAACAGGAGGTCAGGATGTCCAACAAAAAAGTGCTTTTAATCTTGAAACACCTCTATCGACGATGAGGTCACCAGAGGCTTTGGCATTGGTTGGGCCATACTGAACCTCCTGTGCTCCACAGCGTGGGGCTTGAGGCCAACGTAGAGCTCTCAATAATGAAAATTGATTTAAATTGAGATCTTTGGCATCTTAATGGATGACACTGAGGAATATTCTTGTCGAGGGAGTGGGGATCTCAATATGGCACTTATAAAAGGCCCATCAATAATGTAAGGCCAGCATATAAAACATTCACAGACTGAGTCAAGGCACTGCACTCAGGCAGCTCTGCTTCAAGCTATGCATGAGAATACTGTGAGAAAAATATTTTTTATCTGTTTGAATACAGTAGGTAACAAAGCTCTCACCTGGAGGGCATTCTCCTCAATCTCTCTATTGACTACAGTGTGTGGAAGCTGCAAATTTCTGTTCACTGAAATGCTGTGTCAGAGGGAGAACGGCCATTGTATTCCCATCTCCTCTGTGATGCATGTTGACTGTGTGGATCATAGAATGACAATGAATGGGTTCCCATGTTAGGCAACTCTCAACAAAGCAATGGTGGATTTATTACTTGTGCATGTTTACTGGTAATATAGTGTTATTAACACAATGTTGATCAGTATGAAGCTTTTTTTTTAAATTTTAAACATGTATTGTATTATGTTGGGTTATTTAGTCTAAAAGAATGCATCACATTCTATATGCCACATATTTTGTATATGAAATATTAAGCTGTACTGTAAACGCAAATGTGGAATTTAAATGTTTCCACCTAAAATATAGAGGAATAGAAGCAATGCACTAGAGAAGAGAAGAGAAGAGAAGAGAAGAGAAGAGAAGAGAAGAGAAGAGAAGAGAAGAGAAGAGAAGAGAAGAGAAGAGAAGAGAAGAGAAGAGACAGGAACAGGAACAGGAACAGGAACAGAAACAGAAACAGGAACAGGAACAGGAACAGAATGGTAAAGTTGCAATCTTGCAGAGCAGGCATCACTTAGCATGTCCTCTGAATGGTCCCTTCTGATGTTCAGGGGAGGTTTGACAGTCCAGACAAGCCAACCTGATGAAGCTAGCTACATTCAAACAGTCATCTGAATGAGCAGCTTTTGTTAAACTTTAGCAATGCCACTGCCAAACCTCAGAACATCCATCACCATAGCTCAAAATTATCTTCATGCTGTCCTTCTGGCAGTGGGCATTTCAAACGCAGGAAATAGATCAAAAAATGAAGGTCAACTACTGCTTACCTATGTAAACAGTTTGACTGCATCTGTTGTTACTACTTACATGTTACTTTACAACAGTCACTAAATTCCCTACAACAAACAAACAAACACTGGAAGAGGAATATCACCCAATATATGGTGCTGTGTACACTTCACAAACTCAAATTGGCTCCATCTATAAATACTCTATCACTTAACTCTGGACAATTGAATCGAAGGCAACTAGACTTGTATTTGTCTTGGAAGACGTCTATCACTTAACTATTCACTCTGTGAAGAAGTTGAAGAAAAATAAAAAGACTCTGCTGAAGGGATTATCAAATCCACCACAAAACACAGTGCTAAACAACTTTACTCTCTGGAAATACAGCGGGAACTCAGTTAGAACTTTAGGTTTAAGTGAGTCGAGGTGGTCAAGAAAGCTCTTGACATTCAGTCAAGGTCTTGAAAACTTAACTGCTGCCAGCGTTCACAGAAGAACAATTGTTAGTATAAATATAGAGCTGAAAGTGGTGGTTGACCTGCTCACAATGACTCACATGTAAGCATTTGAAATTAATAGTAAATGGAAAGGGGGCAAAGAAAGAGATGAGGAAAAGGGTGAGTAAAATGAAAGGACACCTTAGCACATTCCCACATTAAAATGCATGAAGGCAAGCCTCAGATCCTTGAGTAAACCTGTTCATGCTTTACCGAGTTGCACAAATTCAATTAAGCATGCTTTTCCCTCTCTTCTCCAACTGGACCCTTCCCCTCACACCCAGCTCCTCATACACACTCAGGCAGACAGACAGCCTCTGCCTTTGTTGCCCCTCCCTCCCAAAAAACACACACACACACACACAGTCCCCCACCCCAAACCGAAACCTCTTCCCATCCTACCAATAGTGCAGTGTTCTCCGTTCCAACCCGGACTGCATTCACATTTGCCGTCCTTGCAAGTTCCATGCTCGTTGCAGCGAGGGTGACACGCCCTCTGGTCACACCCAGTGCCCATCCAGCCGTCGTCACAGCGACAGGTGCCCGACACACAAATGCCATGGCCACCACAGTCCGCTGCACAAATCTCTGTGGGAGACAGGGACACAGAAAAAGACAAAAAAGAGAATGGGGGAAGACAGACAGAGAGGGAGGAGGGGTTAGAAGTGGGATGGAAAGGGAAGACAAGGCGGTGACGGGACAAGGCAACAAGGGTGAAGAAAAGACAAATCCAGGAGTTATTGTCAAGGAAAGGCGGCCACGCTCCACTACCTTGTCTGATGGCAGCTGAAAAGAAATTCCTGCACCTCATAAGGGGGGAATCCTTTTTGACAATACAAATCTAATAAGTCCATTACAAAGAAGAGACATGGATTGTAGCGGCCTTAGCAGATTTATTCTTTTCTCTTGCCTCCTCTCTTTGTAAATTCACCTCTTCGTGTTTCAAAGAAGGTAAAGAGGAAAAAATACACAGCTGGAACTTCTAGTAGGAACAGCAACAATATCAGCTTGACTATTTTGATTAAACAGTAAATTTTTATGTCCTTTGTTGCGGGTGTGCATGCAGCACGCTCATAGTTCTGTCACAAGTTTTACTGTCGGCAGCAGGCAGGAGGGAAGGCTCAGCAGATTTGAGGCAGAAGACGTCAATATGCTGTTTTTTTTTTTTTTATTCTACCTAAGTGCAGCGTGCCAGAGGAAGAAGTACATCCATGGAACGAAGCATACTGAGAGACACAGTAAAGCCTGGCTGGTGCTATTGTGTGGCAGCTGAAAGACCTCCCTGACAGGCTGTGATAGAGCCTGGGACATTACCCCCGTCTCATGAACTCGGGGGAGAGTATGACAAGACCAAGGCTCAAAGAAATTAAACACTGACAGATTACTTATGAATCTCATTGAAATGTTAACCTCTTTATTAACCATTCTGTTATAAAAGAGGCTTAGCGGTATGGGCAACGAGGAACAATTGCAATGTATTCCTAGCTTATTAGCCAAGCCAATTCAAATATGACCACGGGGGACCAAACTGGAGGTAAAATCTTTTAATAAGTCAATTACTGCCTTTACAGTGCCTATTTTGTCATTGCTACAAATTAAATTTGAGGGGTATTTTCACCCACAAACCATAACACGACATTACCAGCTTAAAAAGCTTTTTAAAATCACTCTCCCCTGCTAATTACAGCTCAGCGTTTTGTTAAACTATGCAAATGCTAATTTTACATCTGACTTTTGATTTAGAGGTACAGTACGCTAGCAGCATTTGAATCATTGCCCCTCATGACTACTCAAACACGCACACACACCCACATCAATTTGTAACTCTATCTTTGTGAGGGCACTCATTAATATAATGCGTTTCCTAGCCCTCACCCTAACTTTGAGCATCACAGCTAAAAACCTAATCCCAACCCCTGACCTAAAATAAACTTAATGTCAACCTGGACCCTAAAAACAAGTCATAACCCTGAGTTAAGGTTACAACAGCTAACCTGGTGCCCCTGTTAGGACACTGCCTAGATACCCTTACCCTGACCAACTCATTCCTAACTCTAACCTTAACCTAACCTCAATCACACCTAACTGTAACCAGGACCTCAGAAATGACATTTTGCCTTATTAGGATCAGGCTTTCTTCCCCATGAGGAATACTGATCTGGACAAGGTCAGGGTTTTTACTGAAAAAGGTCCCACAGAGGGACAGAGGGCACACACACACACACAGGCAAAGCCCTTCTACACACAAACATGAAATATCTGAGTAGTATACAGTAACAGAGATATGTTCGTCATTCATTTTCTAATAACCATTAATAATTTGTAATTTTCTTCTTCATCCTCTTTTAACACCGTAAAATGTGAGGCGATAATGAACAAAATAAACATCTTGAGTGATCTCATTAGCACATATTTTAAAATAAGATGTAAAAAGTGACCCTTCTAGTTCTTTTCTCAGAATTATTGGAACACATACTGGTTGAGGAAAACAGACTCAAACCGACTGTGAGACAACTGTTCACTTGGAACAAAGGAGAAACCTTTAACGTGATAAAGATGCAATTACAGCCTGCAGGCAAACCCTCATTATCCGTGGCCAGAGGAATCCACAGTCAGAAATGCCCCCATCCCCATGATGGCCATTACCATTTGCACTAAAGGATTTTGTAAACAAACTTTCCTCTGGGTGGGAGAATAGCAAAAATGGCATAAAAACACACATATTAAAGGACATAAAACCCCAGGCATTGTTTTACAGCTGGTAACAGCATTACAACCTACTGCAAGTCCAGGTTGTACTGCTCCAAAGCTACATGAGAAAATGAGTTTGTGACTTAAAACTACTGGGTGGGGGGGATTAAAGAATCTTGAAAGATATAGTGAAAGCTTTCCACCTTTTCTTGCCCCAGTCTCCAAGGTTATAGGCTACTAGCTGTACTACCGCACCACCGAGCTTAGTGTTGTATTAGACCACAGAAAGCTCGACAATGAACAGGATAAAGGAGGATAAAAAGCCAACTCATCATCATTTACAGAGCTCTTTCTTTGCGAGGCAGACTCAGTCTAACTGCCCATTTCCCTCAAAATCCCTGGGATTACCTAATAGGTCATTGTGTCTGCTTGGAATATAAAGGGATTCGTGGATCCCAGTTACTGCCGGACTAAAACTCTCATTTCACAAATATTCTGTGAGAATACAAATGATGTTGTTTAAATGAAGGTGGCTGCAGGCTGCAACTGTATCAGCCTCTGCAAAAACAGAGCTGATGCACTGATTATCAGCACATCAGAGACCTGCTGAACCAGAGCTATCTGAAGCTTTAATCTACCAGAGAATAACCATAAAACATAAAAACGGTCTTATATGAGCATTTATATGCGTGGAAAATTGTGAAATTCTTCAGCTTGCTTTACAGTAAAAAGATCCCACTCTTTCTCTGGAGCCTTTGCATGTGCCAACACTGCTAGTCAGACACCTTGACAGCTCTTTAGCAATCTACCACTGAGTTCACTGAGGTTCTTCAGTAAAATACTTCTTTGGTAAATGTGAGCAGGCGTGTTGCTGTCAGAGCAGGAGCTAAATTTTGCAGAACTTTTATTCCATCCTTAGAGACCCAGGAAGGTATATTCAAGCTGTAAAACTGTATCTAATGTTCAGCCTGTTCCTGACTACCAAGAGAGAACATTCCCCATGGACAAAATGAACACAATAGGAACAATGCTCCAGGGAAGAAAAAAGTTATCATCAGCTGTGAGGCTTGTGCCAACATGAAGAAAAGCCAGAACTCAAGAAAGAGCATTAACTTGCATTAGATCATGGCTCTGACAATATCCCGTCCATGCACCCCCCCACCCCTTTCTGTGGGTGCCAGTTAAGTATGTGCAGATTGAGGATGAACCCATTCGTAAAAGAAATAAATTCACAGCAAAATGAACCGCAGTTTGATTGGTAGCTGTGGACCTCCAGCTGATCAATGATGTGAATAACTGAGG
>OMNW01009183.1:45335-63859 GCA_900303245.1 Selene dorsalis
ATGGTTATTGAATTAAGGGGTAATTAATGTGACAGATTATACAAATGAGAAGTATGGCCACAAACACGGTATTGATATAACTGCAGAATTCAGCTGTGATAAAAGATATGTTGTATAATGGCAGATTTGTCATTTTTTTTCAAAGTGAAATTATGTTTCGTTTTTTGTACCTCAGATCATGACCTAAATGTTTTCTGCTGCTGAAAAAAAACACCTCCCCTCTTCCAACATTAAAAAAAAACACATTCTTATGAAGCCTAATTTAATCTATGCCATATTCCCTTTTAATGTTCTGATGTTTCAACTTGGTAGTTAGAGCTAAATCAGCACCAGCCAGTGACAAGGAATTCTGCCAATGTTTTCTCTCATTTGAGAAGTACCCACCTGTAGAGCAGTCATGGCCTGTCCAGTTGGGATCACAGCTGCAGGTTCCTGTGTCTGCCAGGAAAGCTCCGTGTCCAGAGCACTGGTCCATGCAGGAGGCCCTGGAGCTCTCACATCCTGGCCCTCCCCACCCCACAAAGCAGTGGCACTCTCCCTGGACACATACCCCTCGCCCTGAGCATGTTGGGTCCAGGCAGTCCACTAAAAGGGGTCCAAAAAGACAATGTTAGACACACCAGCCACCTGCTGTTACCCTCTTTCAGACTCAACCTGTTATCTCTCTATTTGCGCCTGAGTAAAGTGACGATGGCAGTGGGCAGAATAAGTGGCTTATTAAATGTATATAGAATGTAGAGACAGGACAAGCAGAGGCTGATGAGAGGAAGCCCACTTTCTCTTATGCTGGAGGTTGGCACAGACCTACAGGTACTGTCCATGCTACTGTGGAGCTTTCCCCTCATCAGATACTGCGTATATGTCTTAAATAGAGAAGGTGCTTTAGTAGCAGCACGTTCATAGAAAATGAAAGCCCCGATGAGGAGCAGTTTGTAGCTGAAAATAACCAAACCCCTCCCCATTAAGAGACTGTGAAGGAGAAAAAAGGGGCAAATTAAGACAGAGCCTGCGGCAGGAGCATGCTTGACTAGGTTACAGACAATCTGAAGATCACTGTAGAAGTCTTGCAGTGTATACACTGTTAATTCAATTCATATGCAAATATAAAATTCATAACTGTTTTAATGGCATCTCTTCCCTTGAAATGTTGTTCACTGAGTGCTCACTTTGTAAGGCTGTGGACTTGTGGGGGGACACAATCACAAGAATAACTTTGTTTCAACCAGACAATATCTGCATGCTACACACAGATGGCAAACGGGCGCGAAGCAGGAGCAACGTCTAGCCACTGAGAGCAGCAGGCCACGCCATGGCAGCTCCCCTTTACCATGACATAAATGGGTATAAAGGCCGTTATAGTAAGACAAACAGGATCTCTTGCCTCTTAGCAGATGGTTTGGGCACAAGGCACAAAGATCAGAGGCTAACTGACAAGCAACTCTCTCCTGGCAATTAATCATTGTGGCTGAAGGTCGAACGGAAGAAAGGTAAAAATGTTAAAGGGCCCTCGTCCACAATCCCCTCTACTCCTTATGGCTAACTCTCCACCCAAAATAGAATTGGGGCCTATGGATGTCACAAAACCCCATTTATCAAACTCCCAGGGTCCATTTTTCATCTTGAAATGAGAGCCTTCAAGAGCTGACAAACACAATGGCTCCTTCAATCTTATCTGGTCAAGCCTTATCCAGTATCACAAATGTGGAGTTCCTAATGGATTAACATCAGACTTGGTGTCTGAATTTCAAACTATGAATGGAGGGTTTTGATTAAAGTAATGCCTTGTATTCATGATTTATACAGGAAAAGTCACCTAGAATGCATAGTCTTAAGTGTTATGGCTATGATGCCGGTCATGGCGGATGTCCTGTCTTTACGGCTATACAGACTGTTAAATAAGCCATACCAACTTAATAGGCATCTCCATTATGAGTATCCTTTTAAAATGTCAAGCACTAACGAGCTATGGTGGTGATAAGAGCAGCCATATAAAGCAGAATTTCAGAGTTTAGGATACGTTACCATGACTTATTAAAACAATTACCTTCTTCACAATTTTCTCCTTTGTAGCCTGGGTTGCAGATGCAGGTTCCCACGATACAGGTCCCATGGCTACTGCATGTGATGTCAATGCACTGGTTGGTGGGAACGTCACATTCAGCGCCCTTCCAGCCACTGTGACACATGCAGCGACCTTTAAGGTATTGACCATTCCCACTGCATAGCACTGGACAGGCGGCTTTGAAAAGAGCAGACAGCATACATCCATTTGAATGGACCCCTCCAACCATAGCTTCAAAGAATAGTGACTGTGAGCTCAATCTGGCAATGAGCCTCTGACCAGAATGATTAAAGGTTTGCGTTGCAACGTACAACATGCAAAACAAATTATCATTAAACCCTGGTGTCCAGTGAAGGTGTAACCAAAATTCTAACAAAATCAAACCACAAGTGTCTAATCCCTCCACAATCACTGCTGTGACTGTCAGAAATTTAAAAAAAAAGAAGAAAAAAAAAGAGTTGAATAAAAATTTTAAAATATGCTGCTGAACAACACACTGACAACAGATGGCAATATGTGTAAAGATGAAACCAAAACAAACACACTACTATCATTCTAACACATTGCCTAAACTTGTTTTTTTGTTTATTTTTAATTTGCCAAAAAAAAAAAAAGCCTTGATTTCAATAACTGAAGGAATGAGTCATTACTAGTCTGTCAAGCTAAAGCTCCTTTCCCCATACAGTTATTCAAGTCTTTATCTATATGTCACACAATAAGACTTATTAAGGTAAAAATGAATCATCTGGAGCTGTAAGGCCTGGTATAATAAAATAGATCTAAAGAAGAATTAGAAATAATTGTATGATTAAAACTGATTAGTTCTGGTCAGGCAGTGAATAGAATTTGATCAGCACCCTAGTATTATGTATCTGAATGATGAAGATCTATTAAGTCATTATGACAGAGGGATTGACTCACCTCGCCCACAGTCTGGTCCTTTGAATCCTAAAAAGCAGTGGCATGTTCCAGCGACGCAGTCACCGTTCCCGAAGCAGTTACTGGGACAGTCATCAATAGATTCTGCAAGAGGGTAATCGGGAGCCTTTCTGAGTAATGTGGTTTGAAAAACAATCTTCCTCCCACTCATTTTCTGTGGGTTGATTATTATCCCTTTGCTAATGACAGTGATAAGGACAGACTCCAATGCTGTCAACATTTCTATTTCACTGGAAAACATTTTGAGTGGTGCTAATGTTCGGGAGATTTCACTAAAAGAGTAAACAAGCTCTGATCATCTGGGCTTTTACCAAAAGTAACAAAGCAAATAAATTCCCAAAAGTTCTGAATTCACTGGTTGTGATATCATACATCATTTAACAAACCTTGTATGGTGCACTGCAACCAGGTAAATCAAAGTGTCAGCAACACTGGAACTTGCATTTCCCCCACTGCCATGGGTAATGACACTGTATCACATTTTCTTCTATGGTCTGCTTTTCACTCTTCTTTATGTACTAGCAGAACCAATGAGCAGGCCAGATTACTTTATGTTACTATTTGGTCCATTCATCACTATGCTAGCAGCTGTATAGCTGTATAGCTGCATATACATATATGTATATAAATGTGTTTATATACATGTATGTACCTGTATACCCACATATCTTTGAGAAAAAGACATCCAAACATCTCTTGTATTCTTAACCATAAGACAGTTTGATAAAACCTTGAGAAGCCTGATTTGCAAATTATTTTGCCTTCATGAAAACATCATATATGCGGTGCTTTCACATTCCCCTCAGACTCTCTTTACCTTTTTTCCCAGAACATCATAAATGTTTCTCCCCCTTTTCTATAAATGCCTGCACAGAAATCCATCAAGAGAAACCACATCCTTAATGAAAGTTATTCTCTACTCAACATAACAATGTTTACATCTTGTAAGTTGTTGTATTTCACCTGGACTCAAATTGATTTTGTGGTTTATTACTTTCTTTGCTTCCTTAAATACTGAGGGCATTTTGTGTGATGCAAACAAATAGCAGAACATGCATAACAATTACTCTACTGATCCGAACTAAATCTGGAATAATAATCATTTCTATCTCTATGTCCTGACACTTGCTTTTAAATCAGAGTGACCAGTGATGTCTGAGGAGCTCGACAGCAGCAGAATTTTGAAACATGATGCTCACTGAATTAAGCCTGAAATGGTGCTGAAAAATATTCAGTCTTGTCCGTTGCCTTCAGGCAGCAGAAGCTCTGAGGCAAAACTTACTGAACAAAAAAACCTCTTGTGCTCCACAAAGGGCTAGAAATGTGAGCCATGGTTTCAGCTTCCCTTTACTCTGGAGAGTCAATCATCAGTGAGGATGCAATGTAAGACAGTGAGAACAGACAAATAGAGAGAGGGGGAGAAAGGGATAGAGGCAGACCAGAGGTATAGTGAAAAGAGAGAGGGGGGGGAGGCAGTTAGCAGAGAGATGCTGTTGATGTTTTCTCTGCTGCAGGCTTGCCTTTGCTGTGTTGGGTTAGTGAAGGGATGCAGAGAGAGACTATCCTCTGGCGTGGTGGAGGCAAATCAGCATTTTGGTGGGGTTTTGATGGCTTCCAACAAGAACATCTAACCACAGTGGGACGCCTGGGATTTTTTTTTTTTTTGCTCAAAGCTAGGGAAACCAGCAGAATGTGTGTAGGTGGGTAACTGCTAACAAAAATTAGGTGTGGTATGTGTAGATACACTTGCCATTAGAAATTCCAGCCGGTGGTACTATTATGCAGGAGAGATTCTTGGCGTGAGTCTTGCAGCTCACGCACATAGGGACGAAAACCTAAGTGGGGTCGTAATTTAATGTTCACCTAGCAAGGCACAGAGATCTGATTTAAACTGCATTCCTCTGACATTATTAAGCAGGCAGCCATTCGACATTAATGTGCCTCTAATTAAGGTTACCTTATTTTTATCTATCATGGGTAATTCTTTGGTGAACAACAAACCGAACGTGGTTAATTGAGTAATCATGAACTGCAGTGCTCCAATTCTGAATGCTGACGCAGTTTAGCAGACTTCACGCTCCCCACATCTATTGCCTGTGTTTCCTCTGAGAGCATGAAGGGGAGGCCATGAATATCTCTTAGCCACACACTCGACATAGGCCAACGCATAAATCATGGATTCAAGCAGAGCTTCATTGAAATTCATTACCCTTCATATCAGGGGAGCTAACTATTGTGCGAGTCTCTCCAGTCGGTGAGGACAGAGTAGCATGCAGCAGGCAGGTTTAATCAGCACCTTGCCATGCTCTCAGAGGATGCTCAGCACCTTTGAATGATGGGCGGTTGTGTACAGAGAGAGACTCTTTGCTATAGAGTGAGACAGGATACAAAGTAAGACATTGGTGCTGGTTCTTTGCTTCCCCTTTGCTTTGCCCTCCCCTGTACAGGCAGCCATGTCTGGGTTGAAACATGTCTGGCACCAGGCAGTGGGGACAAATGGCTTCATGCTCCAGAGGGCTGTGATACAAAACATTCAGTAGAACACATTTCACATTGCCATGGAGCCCCAGCCAAGTAATGAGGAGTAACCCAGATTAACGACAGGGACACTCTATCCTCCAGATGTATCATGGCATGGGCACGTGCAATGAACAAACATTTCATTTAATACATATGAAGAGCACAAGGTGTCTCTCTGGCAGTAAAATCAGACATCTTCCCTCCGACGCTGTCTCAAGCACTAAAATAATTTTAGTGTCTTCTAAAGAATGCTGCGTGTGTCTCTCAGTGCGCCTGTTCTGGATATTGTTCACATATATTTCTATACCTGGGCTACTCTATTTGAAGGTCAACTCCATCTCTCCACGGCTCAATACAATTCAGGCAGTTGGTGAGATTCAATTTCTGCTGAAGGGCACTTAACCGGTGACCCATTTTAGAAAGGGCCCCTCTGCCTCCCTCTGAGCTCCTGTGGGCAGATCGGCTCCGATACAAATGAACAGAGGTAGAATTCTAGCTCTCACTAATTCTGCCCCACCCCTTCCTATCCTTGTTCCCGTCCCCATCCGCTGCACAGTGTATCTTATCTAGATGTGTTTTCTCTGATGCAAACCACAGGAGGCCTCCATGCACACCCACTCAAAAAGAAATAAGCAAACATGCTGTCTGGACTCCCCTTGCTTGTGTCATATCATATATTAAGTATTAAATTACAGCTGTTGTTGGCACAGCGGGGGGGGCATTGTGCATCACTTGCCTATCCGCGCTTGGTGTTACATTGGTGTTGAGGACAGCTTCTCATCGATCTGCTGCCTGGCACAGCCCCTGTCACAGATGGACTCTGGCCCAGGAGCTTTTAATTAAAGAGCATGTGAGAACAGCTCCCAGCTGCCTTCCCTGTGAAAGTCGACACCTCGGGCCCTCTCACACCTTGCTTGATACAGCAGTGCTAATCAAAGGCGCTTTAGGGAGAACAAAGAGGAGCGTACAAAACGAAATCACCTTCACAAAGAAAGACGTATGTCTGAAACACAGCCGTGTGCCACACAGAGATAGTCAGAGGAGAGAAATAGCTTTCTCACTTTGATATATGGAAAGTAGATGGAAATTGGAGCAAATCATGATCAAAAATGGCACTAGCAGGAGGGTACAATCATACTTTGAATTGTATGCAAATGGTCCCCAGAAGCTGGACCCCTGATTCGCTCGGAACACTCAGGCTAATGAGGATATTATGATCTCTCAATGCCCTACTCAGGGGCATGGCAGGATAGCACTGATGTCCTGATTTTTGTAATATTCAACTTCACCTTGATTAACCTGCACTTTCCTTGGCTACTGAAATCTGCCAAAAACTATCTCTGACTCGTGCCCTGGGTCTGGGCTGTTTGCTGTGGAGTGCTGCTGGTTGGTATTATAGGGATTATGTGGATTGCTATTACAGGTTTCAGCAGCAGGTCATGCCCAGGGCGCTCACCTATGGCGGTAGTGAGGAAGGAGACAGTCTCAGTTTCTTTGCCGTCGTTGTAGATGGCCAGGTGCCAGATGCCCGAGTCCATGTACTGGATGAAGCCTGTGTCGTGGGTAGTGATGGGCACCAGGCTCCGCTGCATAGCAACAGGCCCCTCCAGACCGTGGATGTCCTGGGCCAGAAGCCGCCGCCCATCCAAAAGCTCCACAAAGTCAAACTGCAGACAGATGCACAGAACGTGAGAAAGACTGATGGATGGACCACAGAGACACCATTAGAGTGACATGTGAGACTTGAGTGCTTTCAGCCCTCTTTATAGCAGAGCATCATTTGGTCTGCATGAATAACTCATCATTCCAGAGGAGCTTGGGTAAGTCTCAGCACATCATGGCTGGATAGGCTGTGATAATTTCATAGTCCACATATTTTATATGAAAGCCTGTTTAAAACTATTATAGAGAAAAGGAAGGCTGGGGTAAAAAAAAATTAAAGTTACTGTTTACCAAATAACATCTGCAAACGATTTACTTCATATCAGTCGTGACTCAATGAATACCAATAAGGCAGCATTTTATTTTCATCTACATAAGGAGAGAATCTTGACTCATCTGCCACTCTGTGTAATCCGTCACAGTGTGAAAACTCCACTCTAGATTTCTTTGAAGTAAAAATAGACTGAAGAGACAAATGTGACCTTTTGACTGAGAAATAAATCACACTGGACATTAATGCAAACAAAAATCATGCTACAAACAGTTTGTTGAACTACAGTTACATTTACAGCAGAAATCTAAACTCTGTGAACCAAGCAGACAGATATGATTAATCACATGATATATCTGATTCTGTGCTGCACATAGATGGGAAATTAGTGTAAAGAAAAATCTCCCATTCTCGGGCTTGGAGCAGCATATTTTTCTGTGATTCATTGATGATATTGAACCTGAAAGAAATTTGCCATAAATCCTTTCTGCAACAAAGAAAGTGATTCATAATACAATAGAGAGATTTATGAATTGGTTTGTATTCATGACACGTTCCTACATGGTTAGATAGATTTTTTTTAACTGTATCCCAATTTATATTCCGTGGCAGAGGAAAAATGGAAAAAAGAGACTGAATCCTTATACTACACAGACATGATTATAAATCGTTTCACACAGAATCACATTTACAATTTACAATTGTCTTTCACAAACAAAACATGGTGATTTCTTACAGAGAACCCAGAAATATGCCAAATTAAAGCCTGCAAAACATTTAGATTTTACACTGCTATGACAGAAGAGATAAGAACAACAAAACAAAACAGTTTTACTGTGGTAACAAATGAATGAGTGTCCATAGCAAGTGTATCCCACCTGTGTGTGTGATGGAGGTAGGCCTCTTCTTCCATAGATTCCAACTAAGGCATCTTTGCTCAGGGACACATTAAACTTCAGATACATGGGATGATCAATGAAGACCTGGGACCTCCAGAAGATACCAGGAGGAATCTGCTGCGCGACCTTGCGCCCCACGTCAATCTCGCCCATATCTATATAGCTGTCATCTGGGAACAAGCTGTCCAATTTGCCTGCATTGCACACACAAAGTAAATCGGTCATAGAGATCACACCATTAATCCAGTATGTGGAGGGCAGAGTGAGTCTGTCTGCTGAAGCATGATAGTCTGACCATATCACAGATATTCAATCACATCGCTGACAGCCACAGAAAAAAAATATAATGGATGACCCCTCTGACCACTGCCAGCAATTCCAGTCCCAATTCCAGCAAAGAGGAGAGTACAAAAGTAGGAATAATTTGACTGAACATCAGTCTGGTGATCCAAAACATTCTAGTCATGTCCTCAAGTGTTTTGTGCTCATTTGTTCTGAATTGAAAAAAAAAAAATCTAAATTAAACAAAGAAATACATTTTGATGAGATAATATCAAAACACTAACATCATCTATCCATCTCTACCTATTATGTTAAGGTGGCTTCCTCAAACAAGTTATATTTTCATATTTTTATGATCTGAATACATTTCATAAATCTTGTTGATCAAAGTAATTGAAATTAAGAGACTAAACATATGGTGTGGAAATGCTACCAAAAATACTTAATATATATAAAGTAAAATATAAAATATAAGTGCTTCAGTACTGTGATGAAATACAGTTATAATTAAAGTAAAAGTAATAAAGTAAAAATTGTAATTATAGGAGAGAGGGATCTGTAATGTTTCAACCCGCTCAGGTACTAGCACATTCTCTGCCAAAAATTGCCCATATGCTCCATAATACAACTTATATTGGACTCTGTGGAAATGGCAACATCTGTTTGCCCATGTAGATGAGCTAATTTCAGCAGCGATGTCGACTATAGCAGACGCCCATACAAACTACCCCCAGGACTTGGTGGCAGACACGACTTTAGGTTACACGTGGCACGGCAGATGGCAGTCTTCTCAAAAGTCCATCAGTAGCAGTGGGTTTTATCAGAGCAGACAGGGCACACTCCCCTCTCCCAGATCTGGGCTTTACATAATGCTACAGCACACAGGCTCTCTTTCCACATGTTGGGGTGAGTGTGTATTTATGCAGCACATTAAAGGTGTACTCATCAGACTGTTTAAATAAATCATAAGCCGAGACCGGTGATAATAGGCCTCATGGTTAAATAAATGGTTGTTGTTCTGCAAGCTAAACTATAACAGAACGCTTTGATGGAAAGACAAGATGCAGGAAGAGAGCAACACTGACTTTCAAACACTGGTGCGCATCTGCATCACCTTGATAAAACATTAGATGCCTCATCATTGTTTCTGGTGACAGCACTGCAGAACGAGACTTATTTAGAAAACTATCACTATTGATTTCCTATCAGCAGCGGCTGCCATATAGTGTGTAAGCTCAGCTGTTGTCATGCTTGTTGTGAGCTAAACACACTTTCTTCAATCTGGTAAATGACAAAGACAACTCCTGGATTCATCTATATGGTAATGACCCCATCTTCTACCTATTGTAGTGTGCCAGCAGCAAATCACATGGTTAAATCTGGGCCCATTTGTTCGAGAATAGGAACAGAGCAAACTTTCCTCGAGTCGAGCAGTTGGTACCGTGGGGTGAGCACATGCTTTCTTTGGCTGCCAGGAAAGGCAGCCCAGGCTAGGAGATGAAAGGATCACATCCGTTCTGAAGGGGACAGAGTGGCTAATCCCCCTCCAGCCCCTGGATACTCAGTCCCTTAAGCTGTCCCATTTTCTCCCTCCAGGAACAAATAACACTTTCCCACTTACAACAACTTTCATAGGATTACAAAGCAGATCTCTTTGCATACCATGGAGACATATGAACACAATGCAAAACTGCATGACAAAATAATAACAAAGTTGCTTGAGCTTCAAAATGTCATCTGTAAACTTTAAGATTAGAAAAAAACTGCAACTTTTTTTTTCCTTGTGCAGTGTTTTCTGATGTGTATGCAACAGTGTACTACTTGAGGGTGACACAAATTATTCTGAAAACAAAAAGGAAGTGCATGTCTTGACATATACTTTGGTTTTAAAGAAATGATTATGTGTATTTAATGAAATAGGTTATCCTTAAATTTAGAACATTTGTACTTACTTTCATCTTTCCCTTTGCGGTCAGGTATTTCCAAGCCTGTGTTGCCTAGTGGTGGCAAACTCAGGTCAGTGGGGAAAGGCAGGCCACTTGTATTGTCCTCTGACAGCTGGTACATCTGTCTCTGCATGGGCTGGAGGTGCCAGTTTAATCCAAAAAGGTGCATGACTGAAATATTAAAAACAGGACAACCTCAGAATTGATTTCTATTTAAGTGACTTTCAATTCATTTTATCTCAGTGAATAATTATGCTCTGTAAATTAAATACAAAGTAACACCCAGACTTTTCGATCCTTTGGGGTAATTATCCAAAGGTGACAGCTGTGACATGGGGGAACAGAGAGTAAATTCTCAAGAACAAAGAACAATACGTGGTTTAATGTTTAATGGCATTTCCCTCTAAAGTGCTGAGCAGTGCAATCAGAAGATGAATGCTATCCTGACCCCTTGAGACAACATCTGTCTCTCCACACCAGTATTGGCATGGACCATCCCCAGTGCCCTGTCATTTTTCCAACCCTGGTGCCTTTCCCTTCCCCTAAAGCAGGGGACAAAAGGAGAAAAAAACACATCAGCAGGAAGACACCAGGGGTGTTTCAGTGTGAACACAGTGGATGAAGCATGCTGATATTTTACAAGGTCGACAAAAGAAATGTCCTTTGGAACAATGGCAGTAGAGTGCCGGACAGAGGAGGAGGGGCTGACCATGACAGATCACCAATAAGAGAATGGACAAGACCAGCTTAGCAAGGCAAAAGCCACCTTGGAAGTCAACAGTCAGCAGAACAGGCCCAGAAACTCAATATAGCTATTTTATTGGTTTGTTGCTGCTCTTACGCTCCTCAAGTACAAAACCAGGCAATACAATTATAAAGAGTGAAATTATCTAATGGTTTTAGAGCGAAGCCTGGAGTAAGACCTACCCAGGCCTTTCAGTGATGTTTTCCTTCACTGTGTTTTCATTCTTTTTCTTGCTTTACAAGAGCATAACCTAGTTCATGTCACCGGAAAGATGAGACATTACACAGAATTAAAGATTTAACAGACTTCTTATAATACAGCTTCAGAGGCAAGACTTCAGCACAACAGTATCTGATCATACTGCTTTTATGTTGCATATCTGTAGATTAATCTACGCAAACTAACAAGTAAATAAAAACAGAAGTGAAATGGACTCACACTATTGGACAGAATTTTGTTCACCACGAGGTTACAGATGGACCTGAGTTCTTAAAATAAAGTTTGTCCATCAGAAATAAAACATAGACTCCTCATCTTATCTCAGTCAGGAGCTGCGGTTTCACCTCTGCAAAGGACTCTTTTAGTATATGTTGCTTACAATTCTAGGGTTATTTCTTCATGGAAATGCTGGAACAAATGAAGGTGGCAGTAGATTCCCTGTGCATCTTCCAGCAATGTGCAGTGGAAACAGGTACTTCTCAGATCAAGGACAGTGAATTTCAAAGGACAAACGGTCTGGAGGGTATTGATTGATTTGCTGGCTTTAACAGCGCATCAGACAAATGCCTGATTCCTCCATTAAGATCTTCATAAGAGGTGGGCCTCACTCTAACAGGTTTCTTTTTACAAATCTGTTATTTGGGTATGATAAAAAGAATATTTTCATGATGCACACTAGATAAACTGGTGCTGACTGAAATACATAAAAGTCTCTGTGATGAAATATGGGGGGCAATGGTGTGGTTATCAGGGATGCAACACAAACATTTGCTAAGATGATGAAAGTTCAACTGCAATACCAGCAGCTGTTCTGTGTATGTCCAGTGCCTGTGGAAGTGACTGTATCAGTGGAGGACAAGCAGTGAAGAGACAGATGGCTTTGTTTGCCATTTCATAAGCTCCAGAAAAACATTCCTTTTGATTTGTAGCACCACATCGACTAGCGAAATAGAAAAAGAGTTAGTGTATGTCACTGGCAGAACCACTGCAAAGTCACCATGCAGAGCGTCGTTCCAAGTGTCCTCGTAATCATGTCTTTGTGAGCCTCGCTCTTCATCCCATCCGTCCCTGAGGCCTCTAATGGAAAATGGTTGAAGAGGGCCCCCCCCCACTCCCATTCTTAAAGATTTACTTCAGCGCCTTCTTGGTATCTATGATATGCAGAGCACTGGACCTGAGCCAGTGAAGAGCCTCCTGATTTTGTTTTGCTCACTTTTCAAACTTTGCAAACACTGTGCAATGACACTCAGCTGCTGCAATTGGCTGCAAAATGAAGACAGGTTGTAGGAATAACAAGGTACTTCTAATGAGATGGCCACTGGCAGAGACATCACTGCCCTGTCAAGAGAACTGCACTTCGTAGCATCGCCCATTTTGTCCTGAGCACATGTTGTGCCCTCCTTTCGCTTATCTCTTGGCAGGAAGTTGGGTCACGCCATGTGCCAATTAGGGAACAGAGGTACTGTAGTAGAAGACTTCTCAGCCAATCTGAGGAAGTCAGAGCTTATTGCTGTGGGTCATCTGCCAGCATTCCTGGGCTTCTATCCTCTGATCTGAAGAGCTCTTTCCAACTAGCGCACACTTCAAGGGAAGCTATGATGAGTAGAACCTTTTTTTTTCTTCTCATCTTAGTGGTCAAAATCATCAAATACAGTGAGCGTCTAAAAAAAGCAAAGTATCAGGAGCTATTTCAAAAGAGAGACAGCACAGTGCATTGTCTCATTTGCCTTGGTGTGACGATGTTTTTTAACTATATGGCTAATTAATCTATAAAAAAAAAACCTTCAATGATCTTAAATAAATTTCAGGTACATTATTTTAGTCACCAATATCTGCAATATCATACTGTGACAATTTCATCTTGAACACAATGCAAATTTTCTACGTCTCAAGTTAAAGCAACACTTCTTTCTAGAGCTGAGTTGTTCCATCACTGACAGGTTGCCTTTCTTCGAAAGCAAGAAACTGTTACAGGCTGGACTAAATATAGCAAATATAGCAGAATGTGAGTGTGAAATTCAGATGCCTTTACAACATCCAGTTTGGGGAAGAACTTGATTAAAGAAATTATACATTTCAATGTAGCCAAAGATACTGTAGAAATTCAACCAGTTCATAGATCTTGTTTAGTTTATATTTCCTCACAAGTCTTTGTAACATTGGTGGTTCGATGCTTTAGAGAGTACATCCCTGCGGTGAGGACTGACTGATAAAAAAAGAAGTACAAATTCTAGTTATTATAAAAAAGAAACAAGCAAACAAAACTGGATAGCACATAGAGTAGTCTGTGCAGTCTGAATTATTTGAGTGTATCTCAAAAATCAGTGCAGTCTCACATGAACTCTGTGTTCTGTATTGTGGGAGATGTGAATAGAATTGGGAGAAAGGAGAACAATTCCTTTCTCTTGACCAATAAAAAGAACTGATTGCATGAATAGATAAACTTTTTTTTTTACTTGAATGATTCTTGGTCTTTAGGTGTAGCTAGAATATAAAAGCAGTAGAATAATTCTCTAGAACTTCTTCAAGCCCCTTTTTTTCTGTTTAGATAAAAGCATTGATGTCACACTGGGATAATGAAAAGTCAAATCAAACAAAACAATATTATTCTTAAGTGGTTAAAATCAGACATAGAGACAAAATCTATGCTGCAGACTTTTTTTTTCTGGTTTGGAGGCCCAACCTCTTTGTCCTTGGCTAGATACTCAGAGTGAATGGCAGTGAATACAGGAGGATACTGATGACCTTAAAACATATAACAAATCTGCTAACGACCGTAGAGAAAACAGCGTCATCTTTAACCCCCCGACCTTTTTGAATTTTAAAATGTGTTGATTTACAAAGCTGTGACAAAATAAAACCATGCTACAAGTCAAAACATCTGTCATGGGGCATAATTGGGTTCATTAGACATCTCACCCAGAGTTCCCAATTACAGGCCTCAATAATTAATTGCACTTCAAATTAAATGTATTTTCTCATCAGCCTTTAATTAAATATGGCCCTCCTTCTTGATTGGAAATTCCAATCTTAGGATGAGGCTTAGTCTCCAGCATGTTTACTTGTGGTGCATCGGGAGATGGTCTGAGTTTTGCAGGGTATAATTACACAGCCTGATTAAGCACTATCAGGCTGATGGTGCTCTCTGGCTTTTAGCCAGGTCACAAGCAGTAAACAGGAGACCCATACTGTATCTCTACTTCTACATTCAAACGATACTGCTGATGCCAAATACAAACTAAGGCAGAACTCGCTCACACCCACTGTCATTGATTTAAAATTACTGGATATGTAGATAATCCAACTCCATTCTGAATTTTAAATCAAACCATTTAAAAGGCACTGGTGACAAAAAAGGAAAAAAAAAAAGAATAATCAGATTTTAGTTCGTTTGGCCTCAAGCAGAAACAGAAACGATAGCTTTCGTGATTGTATAATACATATCTATAACAAATGTCCTCAATGAAGAATTCATTTATCTCACTGATGAAGGCCATACAGACCGATCTGGCTGTTCTTTCATTGACTTCATACAAATGAACGGCAATGTTCTCACCATTCCTCTACGTGAGAAACTATTTCTTTTTCTGTGTGAGACTGAATTCAAAAGTGAACCCATTTATATGTTAAACAGGTATCCACAGTCAATCAGATGTATATTATATGGTAAAATATATTAAACAGAAGTGTGTATCAACTTCTTATTTGAATTTGTTACAATGGACCAGCTGGAACTTTTATTACTTGAATAAAAAAAAGGCACTGTTGGCTTTTTCAAGCACATCACCACATCCTTGGAACTGTCTGCCAACTGAGGCAACAGAGATATCCAACCATTTAAATCCGGAGCTTAAACCACTCATACCTGTTTGACATTACATTTTCAGGAGCTTTACCTGTCTTCTCTCCCCTCACTGCACTACAATAACCCTGTGTCCCATGCGGCATCCCTCATATTTACTCCGGTTTTACTCATCATATCCTCATCCCCAACCGTAGCCAATTTCATAGTGCTACTTCAATCAACATAATCAAACCTAAATATCCTGAACCCAACCTCACCAACAAATGATAATGAAAGCAGCACTTCTTTTTTATCTCCTATTGGTTCAAAGCAATAATAACAAAAGAAAAATTTTTTACTTGGCTTCACAATGATTGACAGATTTAACAATAGTGATTCACCCTCTAGCCAGCTGAAATGTTGGAAATACTTGATTCAAACACTAGGTTTTGGGGAGATTTGTTACGAGGAACAGAACAGAGAAACAATCAATATAAAATCCACAGAAGACCACAAAGTTGGTTTACCGTCTGATCTATGGGAAACATGAAGGAACAACATCATAGCAGTAACTTGTAGAATCCACTTACACGTTCTTTTAAATTCTCTTTTTTTATTTACTACAAACAACGTGTTGTGTCAGTTGTCCTGTACCACACAGTCTCTGATTTATAGCGCAGTACACAAATAAATAAGAGACTCTGTAAATGTCATTCCTTAGAGAATGGAATGATTCAGAAAGAGAGCATCTGGTTTAATATTATAATTCAGATATCACAGTTGATAGACCTCATCCAGCTGAGACCTGGCTATGCTGGTCAGCCAATCTTTAGTCAAATGAGATGAATATTCCAAATGTACAGTCTTCTCTTGTGCGGTGTCTTTTTAATTCCTTCCCTATCTGACCTATTCACAAGTGGATTGCCCATCTGTGCTGATTCAGTCAACCCAATCTATGAATGACAATGGTATTTTGGACAAGGAGGGTGAGGAGTCAATCTGTGAGGCCCTATATAACTGCTCTCACAGAAAGAGCAGAGCAGATTCAACACTATTGCAGCGGATGACGGAGGGAACAAAAAAGAGGTCAGACTCATCCTGTGTCTGCAGTTAAGTGAGGGGTGAGGCTGGAGGCGGATAGGTAGAGGTGCCCATCCTGGTGTGTGGGAGCATCAGAGGTGACTCACCAATAAAGTAGGCCAACAGGAACAGCAGTGTTACTGAGATGAGAATGGCACTGAGAGCAGCACACTTCCAGTTGCAGTGCTTATAGGGTTTCTTCAGGCTGAAGGCAGGGCGAGAGAAGGTGTTTCTAGGCAGAGGCCGTGGGGGAGGCGAGTACACCGTGCTGGAGGTCAAAGGGTATCCTGGTGAAGTTGTGCAATACATTGGTGACGTTCCACCTGGTTTGAACAGGAAGTGCCTGGGAAAAAAAAAACACATTTTCTAGTTAGTTGGTACAGAACACATCCACTTTTCTCAGGGATCACAATATTATAGGTTACTGTCTATCTGAGTGCAGTCCCTTCAAGTGGTAGATTAGCAGAGAGAAGACTTAAGCATGCTAGATATTGCCCAGTCCAAAATGTGAGTCAATATTAAATCTAATTTATAGGACTAGTGACCGCGGCTGTCTCTTGTTAATGTATTCACGGCAGCCTGGTGAAGGGTAATTCCCTGTGACTGCGTGTCAGGGCTGTCCAGAGGAGAGATATGGTATATAAGGCTGCAGTGTGGAGTTCAGCAGCTTTATTTGTCCTTGAAGAACATGACTAGCTATCTCAGAAAACATGTGTAGAGCTGCATGTCCAAACGCATATGATCACCTCATCAGAGTCAGTGGCGGCGGCTCTGTTGTCAAGGCCGTTCCCCTGACAAGTTTACAAGAAGCTCTCGAGCGACAGTGACATGAACGTGACTGAATGTCACATTACAATGTATGATGTGCAAAGTCACTTACACTATATTTTATTCATAAATATCAAGATAAATCACTGACATATTCTGTTCTAGCAACAAGAGATAACGTGGGCAAGTGTGTTTCATGAAGCGGTCAAGTTTAACATTTATCAAAACCAATGGAATCCAACAATGTGACTTAATGCAAATTGTTAGTTGTACTAAACAGGGATAGGACAAACAGGGCAAAGCTTCTAACACTGTGGGAGACGTACACTGATGATTGACAGCAATTCAAAACAGTGGATGTTTGATGGAAAAACAGCACAGGCATCACAATTGTTTTCATGGCAGAGCACATTGTGACAGTGGCGCGAGCCAGATAGCAAACATGCAACATACCCGTCGTTGTACGAGGCATCGTGGCGTGCTGATGCCAGTATGTCCATCTCAATGAGGTTGTCCTGTAAAGTCTCTAGGAATGTCTGCTTTGCTATGTTTCTACACACAGGTGGAAAGATGGATATGAAGCTGGTGTGAGATGTGCGTGCAAAACACAGAAAATGCCAATACAGTACGTGATCACCGAGCAACGACAACTGACAAATGGAGATCAAGACAGACAGCGTGGGGGAAAAAGAAACCAAGGCCCTTATGGAACTACTTCTACAAAAGTGTGAGACAAATAACATCTAGCTCTCTTATCCCCCTCGTTTGGGCACTGCCATACCTTGTTTTGTACGAGCCCTGCCCTTCTCTGCAAGCGTCTTGCTCCTCTCTGATAAACATTAGAGTATTCTGGCTCCTTTAAGGGTTGTGGTTGGAAGAAAACAATGCATCACTTACAAATAAGAACCTTAAGTTATCTAACACTTATTTCAGACAAAACACTTTAATATCTCAACCTCATTTTTAATCAGAAAGTAGTTTTCACACTGGATGGTATCTCTGGGTACAGTTGTTTTTCATCGTGTTGTCGAAACACTCCGAAAAATAAATAAATAAATACATAAAAAAATCACATTTACAATTCATTCTAAAGTTTCTAGAGGCGCATGTCTCATTTCGCTGAAAATGCACTCCTCCCTGTGAGAGCTCTGGTTCCATGAGGAAATACTGCAGCAATGCAATGGAGAAATGAACTGTCCACATGCAATGGGCAGGCTGAACATGTTCGGTGTTACAAGAGAAAAGCCTTGTTTTTGATCCCTGCCCCTCTGAGGCCACTAGTGAAGTCTGTTGATGGTCTCTCAAACTTCTGTTTGGGAGAAGAATACAACTTTTAATGGAGAGAGA